>PVKH010011907.1:0-17527 GCA_004027955.1 Chaetophractus vellerosus | reverse complement strand
CCAACTAGGTGTCCTGGGTGAGTCCATTGAGTTGTAGCATAGGAGCTGAAGGTACACAGAGTCTCTGGACCCAGTTGGCACATGGACAGCCCATAGTCTCCAGTCTATGGAAGTACACCTAAAACTCTGGCATCAAATATAGGTTTGAATAGAAGAGACAGATGGACCATGTGCAGTGAAGACATATTTCGGTCAGACTCTGTCACTCTCAGGAGCAAGGATTCCAAATTAGGGCCCACTAGTAAGACATCAAACTCTGGGGCTATCTGCCCTGATATAGGACCTGGATATCCCCAAAGCCCTCAGGAGGTCCTCTGTTTGGGGTGATATCCATATTGAAAGCCTAGGAGGTCCTACTGGGATCTGCATAAGTGTTACCTCTGGGTTGACCTCCCGACTCACTTTGAAGTCTCTTAGCCCTATGAACTCATTTGTCTTTACCATTTCCCCCTTTTATTTGAAGTCTTTTCCCAGTCGTACTGCCCATTGGCATTTGTTAGTAATCCCTCGTTGCCAAGGAGGCTCATCCCCGGGAGTCATGTCCCACTCTGGGAGGAAGGTAATGCATTCATATGCTGAGTTTGGCTTAGAGAGAGGCCACATTTGAGCAACAAGGAGGTTCTCCAGAGGCAACTCTTAGGCACCCCTTAACACTAGGCTATTTCAATTTCAACAGCAATGACTCATAATGCTAGTCATCAATAACAAGGGCCCATTAATGGCTCATCCTCCTTTGCCAGACACTGCCCCTCCACTCAGGGGGATGTTGCTACTCTTCTGGAAAATATGACAGAGCTCTCCAAGATGGGAATTCAGTGTTCTCCCATTTACTGAGTAATTCTTCACCCCATGACCATGTCCCATGAGCATTTGAACAATTATGTATGCCTTTTATGTATGTTCAGGTGGACTTCCTCCCATGCACCCCCACCAATGATCCTCTCCCATCCCCATTGTGATCCTTCTGTGATCCATAGCCTCTTCACAAGTGAAGCCATCACAATAGCCAATTGCAATGAATAGGAAAATAATGATATTTAAATGTAACTATAGACTAGAATGGACTTGTTGGTATCCTGCTATAGACTTGTGATATATGCAATGGAAGAAATTGCAAAATTATGTGGAGCCAGGGTCACTGGACACTTTGAGAGTAGGGTGAGGGAAGGGCAATTGTAATGCAGGGTTTTTTGGGGGGACCTGGGAATTGTCGTGGGTAATGTTGCAATGGAGGATGTAGGCCATTTTGTATCATCATGTATCATGCGGAACTGTATGGGAGAGAGGGTCGTGTACAGTCTGAACTGTGACCTATGCTTGATGGCAAAGCCCCAAAATGTGTATATCTATCACAGGTGTTATGCCACACTGATGAGAGATGTGTATGTGGGAGGTTGTGGGAGGTGTGGGGGGGTGGCATATGGGTACTCCTGGAATCTCTGTGTAACATTTATGTAATCAATGTATCCTAAAAAATATATGTAAATATATAAAAATTTTAAAAAATAAAAAAAATAAAATCTACTCTAAAAATAAATAAATAAATAAATTAGTTGAGTGTTTTTAGAAACTTAGAATAATGAGTTTTTGCAAAATATTGGAAATATTAGTTTGACTGCCAAATGTAAATGTTGTATATCATCTTTGGGATATTATATAATAGAATTTCATATATGCTGCATAATTAGAATGAACCTGACAGTGTTAAAAATACTTCCATTTATTAACACATTTATGCAGATGCAAATATACTTGTATTAATATTGTACACATTTTTAGATGATAAGAAAGGGCACAGAAATTAAGTAAATTATCCAGTATCAGAGTCATTAATTGTTGGCTATGGAGTTCTGCCAAGATAATTTGAGTCCAGAGAGCATGCTCATAATACTACATTCCTATTTATATTTAAATTTAGTACAACCAAAAAAGCTAGTTATATAATAAACAATGATAGAGACTTAGACCTACAATGCATCATTTACTGTCCTATTGTATCCAGTGTTATTTTATACAAATAACAGATCAGAAATTAAACCTTAGAAGACTTTACTGGGATGTATTAGATATTATAGAACATCTGTTAGTATTAATATTCAGAAGATATGTTGGTATTTTACTTGATATTTAAAAGAAACATTCTTCTATAAATTATATTTTCAAATGAGTGCATGGTTTGCACGTGAACCCTCCTTCCATGAATTCTAAATTTCCATTCCACAAATCCTAGCATTACTTACCTAAATCCTAAATGATGTCATATGTATATATATATTCCTCTAATAATACCCACATTTTATTTGACCTAAACTAAAACTCTAATTTTGAGAATAATACTTGCCGTGAGCCAAAGTTGGTGAAAAACTTTTTCTGGTATTATTTCTCTCTAGAAATTTGTCAACCTCATAATTGTTTCACAAATAAAATGTGTAAACAATTTAGGGGAACTAACATTTCTGTTACATTGCCTCCATTGAAATAAATTATTTTTAAACATTAAAAAATTAATGTAAGAGTTAAAATATAGGAGAACTTAAAAAAGTAATTTTAGAAAATTAAAAAAAAATAGAAAAAGGAAACCAATATTTTATTAAAGGATTGGGCTATTCAAAAAATGTGAAAAAATAATAATATATGTATAAAAATTTTTTTTTCCGATTGTGCCTTGTTGGTGCAATATCTGGTGTCCAATCTGTTTGATGGCACCTTCTTCTTCTCACTCTCAAGCCACCCTCCTTTTATCATTTAATTTTCAAAGAAGTTTTGGGTCACAGTAGAGTCACCCCGCATTTATTCTTATATTAGTGAGACCATGCAATATTTGACCTATTGTGTCTGGCTTATTTCACTAAGCATAATGTCTTCAAGGTTCATCCATGTTTCATGTGTTCCAATTTCATTTCTTCTTAAAGCAGTATAGTATTCCATTGTATGTATATACCACATTTAGTTTAGCCATTCATAAGTTGATGTGCACTTGGGTTGTTTCCTCCTTTGGCAATTGAGAATAATGCTGCTATGAATATCGGTGTGCAAATGTCTGTTTGCATCACAGTTTTCAGTTCTTTTGGATATATTCCTAGTAGAAGAATTGCTGGATCATATGGCACTTCTAAATTTAGCTTCCTGAGGAACTGCCAAACTGTGTTCCACACATGCTGCACCATTTTGCATTCCTACCAACAGTGAAGGAGTATTCCTACTTCTTCACATCCTCTCCAACACTTGTTTTCTGTGTTTTTAGTAATGGCCATTCTGTGTGGGATGAGATGATATCTCATTGTCATTTTGATTTGCATTTCTCTAACAGCTAGTGATATGGAACATTTTTTTTTTCATTTGCTTTTTGGCCAATTGTATTTCCTCTTTGGAGAAATGTCTATTTAAATCTTTTGCCCATTTTTAAATTGGATTGCTCGCTCTATTATTGTAGTTGTGTGATCTCTTTATATAGAATGGAAATCAAACCTTTATTGCATATGTGCTTTACAAATATTTTATGCCAATGAGTGGACTGCTTTTTAACCTTCTTGATGAAGTCCTTTGAATCACAAGTGATTAACTTTGAAGATGTCCCATTTATCTATGTTTTCTTTCATTGCCTGTGATTTCAGTGTAAGGTTTAAAAATCAACTACCTACTACTGGGTTTTGAAGATGTTTTCCTTCATTTTCTTCTAGGAGTTTATGGTTCTAGTTTTTATATTTAAGTCTTTCATCCATTTTGAGTTAATTTTTGTGTAAAGTGAGAGATAGGGCTCCTCTTTTTCTTTTGGATATGGATATCCAGTTCTCCCAGCATCATTTGTTGAAAAGACTGTTTTGACCCAGCTGGGAGTGCTTGACAGCCTTGTCAAAAATCCCTTGACCACTGATGTAAGGTTCCATTGGTCTATGTGTCTATATGCCGGTACTATGCTGTTTTTTACCACTGTGGCTAGGTATACTATTTAAGGTCTGGAAATGAGTGTCCTCCAACTTTTTGCTCTTTTTAAGATGTTTCTTGCTATTTGGGGCAACTTACCCTTCCAAGTAAATGTGATAATTGTGTTTTCCTTTTCTTTTTAAAAAAATGCTGGTGGAATTTTTATGAAGATTGCATTGAATGTGTATATCAATCTGGGTAGAATTGACATCTTAATGATATTTAGTCTTCCAATCCATGAGCATGGAATATTCTTCCTTTTATTTAAGTTTTTCTGATTTCTTTTAGCAATGCATTGTATTTTTCTGAATACAAGTGTTTTACATCCTTGGTAAGGTTTATTCCTAGATATTTGATTTAAAAATTGCTATTGTAAATGGAATTTTTTTCCGGATTTCCTCCTCAGATTATGCAATAATAGTGTACAGAAACACTACTGATCTTGGAGTATTAGTCTTATATCCTGCCACTGCTGAAATTATTAGCTCTAGCAACTTTATTGTAGATTTTTTGGGACTTTCTAGGTATAGGATTATATCATTTTCAAATAGGGAAACTTTAGTTCTTCCATGGATGCCTTTTATTTCTTTTTCTTGCCTGATTGCTCTACCTAGAACCTCTAGCACCATATTGAACAACAGTGGTGACAGTGGGCATCCTTGTCTGGTTCCCGATCTCAGTGGGAAAGCTTTCAGTCTTTTACCATTGAGTATAATGTTTGTTGTGGGTTATTCATATAAGGCTTTTATCATGTTGAGAAAATTTTCTTCAATTCCTATCTTTTGTAGTATTTTTATCAAGAAAGGATGTGGTATTTTGTCAAATGCCTGTTCTGCATCAATTGATAAGATCATGTGATTTTTCTTCTTTGATTTATTAATGTGGTATATTATGCTGATTGGTTTTCTTTTGTTGAATGACACGTGCATGCCTGGTATAAAGCCTTTATCATGATGAATAATTCTTTTAATGTGCTGTTGGATTTGATTAGCAAGTGTTTTGTTGAGGATTTATGCATCCCTATTCATTTTGGAAATGGGTCTGTAATTTACTTCTTATATAATATTGTTATCTAGCTAGTTATTAGGGTGGTATTGGCTTCACTGAGTGATTTTGGTATTGTTTGTTCAATTTTTTGGGAAGAGTTTGAGTAAGATTGGTATTACATATTTTAGTGCTTGTTAGAACTCATCAGTGAAAGCATCTGGTCCTGAGCTTTTCATTTTGGGAAGTTGTTTAATGTCTGTTTCATTCTCTTTACTTGTGATTGTTTGGTGAGGTCTTCTATTTCTTCTAGGGTTAGTGTAGGTTGTTTCCATTTCATCTACATTGTCCAGTTTGTTGGCATACAGTTGTTCATAGTATCCTCTTATGATCTGTTTTATTTCTGTGAGGTCAGTAGTAATGGCCACTTTTTCATTTTTTATTTTATTTATTTGCAACATTTTTTTTCTTTATCAGTCTAGTTAAGGGTTTGTTGATTTTGTTAATCTTCTTAACCAACTTTTGGTGTTGATTTTCTCTACTGATTTTTGTTCTCAATTTCAATTATTTCTGCTCTGATCTTTGTTATTTCATTCCTTCTCCTTGCTTTGGGAATAGTTTGCTGTTCTTTTTCTAGTTTCTCCAGCTGTATAGTGAGGTCATTGATTTTAATTCTTTTTCTTAATGTAAGCATTGAGGGCTCTGATTATCCCGGTCAGCACTGCCTTCTCTGCATCTGATAGGTTCTGACACATTATATTCTCACTTTCATTTATCTAGAGATATTCATTAATTTCTTGAGCAATTTCTTCTTTGATCCACTGATATTTAAGAGTGTGTTGTTTAATCTCCATATATTGGTGAATTTTCTCTTTCTGCTAGTTGTTGATTTCCAACTTTATTCCATTATGATGAGACAAAATGCTTTGTATGATTTTGATCTTGTTAAATTTATTGATATCAGCTTTGTGACCCAACATATGGTCTATCTTAGAGAAAGATTCATGAGCATTTGTGAAGAATGAATATCCTGCTGTTTGGGGGTGTAATGTTCTATATATGTCCATGAGGTTTAGTCCATTTATCATATTATTCAAGCTCTGTTTCTTTATTGATCCTATGCTGAGAGTGGGTGTTGAATTCTCCAACTATAATTGTAGAAATGTCTATTTCTCCCTTCAGTTTTGCCAGTGTTTGCCTCATGTAATTAGGAGCATCCTCATTAGGTGTATATACATTTATGATTGCTATTTCTTTCTGGTGAATTTCCCCTTTTATTAATATATAATGTCTTTCTTTTCCTCTGATAACAGTTTTGCTTTTAAAGTCTACTTCATCTGATCTATGTGTAGCTACTCCAGTTTATTTTTGATTATTTCACATATGGAATATCTTTTTCCAGCCTTTCCCTTTCAATCTTTTGGTATCCTTGTGTCTAAGGTGACTACCTTGTAAACAGCATATAGAGGACTCATATTTTCTTATCCATTCTACCAGTCTGTGTATTTTTATTGGGGAGTTTAATCCATTAACATTCAGTGTTATTACTATAAAGGCAGTTCTTCACCCATTTTGAACTTTGGGTTTGACCTATCATATTTTATTTTCCCCACTCTCTTAACAATTTTAATTATTTTTACTGATATTATCTTCATTTCTAGACACTCTTCCAAGCCTCTCTCTCCTGTCTTTTCTTTTCAGGCTGTAGCACTCCCTTTAGTATTTCCTGCAAAGCCAGTCTCTTTGTTATAAACTCTGTTTCTGTTTATCTGTGAATTTTCTAAACTGGCCCTCATTTTTGAAAGGCAATCTTGCCGGATATAAGATTCTTGCAGCAGCATGTAAAAATGTATCATACCACTGCCTTCTTGCCTCCCTGGTTTCTGATAGGAAATCAGCACATAATCTTATTGGATATCCCTTATATTTTATGCATCACATTTCTTTTGCTGCTCTCAGAATTCGCTTTGTCTTTGTCTTTTGACTTTCTGATTAGTATGTGTCTCAGATTAGGTCTATTCAGATTTATTTGTGTGGGAGTACATTGTGCTGCTTGGACATGGCTATTGATGTATTTCAGTAGGATTGGGAAATTTTCTACCATTATTTCTTCAAATATTCCTTCTGCCCCATTTCCCTTCTCTTCTCTTTCTGGGTCTCCCTTTACACATATGTTTTCATGTCCTTTGCTATAATTTACTTCCATTAGACCCTGTTCATCTTTTTCCATTCTTTATCTCTTCTTTTATATGATTGCTTTTGGAAGCCATGTCCTCAGGCTCACTGATCCATTCTTTGGCCTCTTCAAATCTGCTATTATATGACTCCAGTGTATTTTAAATTTCATTTATTGTGCCTTTCATTCCTATAAATCTGTTATTTTTGTATGTATGCTTTCAATTTCTTTGTGCTCACCCAGTGTCATCTTAATATCCTCAATCTCTTTAGCCATCTCTGAATTTATTAAGGAGATTTGTTTGCACATCTATGATTATTTACCACAACTCCTTTATGTCATCATGAGGCTTATCTTTTTACTTTAGGCCAGAAGTTGCTGTCTCGGTGTGGTCCAAGATGAGTTGGTGTCTTGGCATCTGGCTTACTAGATGCATCTCCTGCCTCCTATCCTATGGGGTGGGCAGGGGTGGAGCCCCAGTCATCAAAAAACCTGCCCATGCAGGCCAAAAGCACTTGCAATTGCTCAAAGAGGCTGAGGAAACACAGCTCCCCTCCTATCATGTTGGGGATGGGGATGGAGCCCCATATGTCAGGCTATCCAGCCTGTGGTGGCCGAAAGCACCTGCAATTGCCTGGAGAGGCTGGTGCAGGTCCCACCAGCTTCTTCCCTGTGGTGGTGGGGCTGGAACCTAGGCTAGGGCTGCAGTCTGATCTGGTTGGAAAAAAGCAGGTCCCTACCATCACAGTGATTTTTAATCAGTCCTGCTTCCCCTCATGCCAGGAATGGAGTTAAAATGGTAGCTACTAGCCTCTTTCTGACTTGGACAGGTCCAAACTTTAGCTGTTCTTAGGATTATACTTTAGCTAGCTGGATTTACTAATCAGTAGCTGCAGTAGGTGCTGGACTGCCTCCTCCTCACCTGTTTTTGAGAAATGGAGCTTCCAACTCCACCCACAGAATAGCTCTCAAGTTGGCTTTTTGCTGCCAGTGATGGATGGGCACCAGCCTCTGTGGTGTGGCATGCTCTACTCACGAATCTTCTCTGCAGATGGGCAGTTTCCTCCTTCCATTCTTTCAAGGATTTTGCAGATGCTCTTCTGGTCTTCTGACCCCTCCCCAAACAGGTGATTTAGATAGCGCTGGATGATTACTAACTGCCCTGTATGAGCTGACTAGGAGCTCCTTAGTCAGCCACCATCTTGCCCCTCCCAACCCCACTTTAGGGCTTTTGTTTAGGCTTCATCTGTGAGACATAACTCAGGTTGAGTTCTCTGCCCCTTTGCTGGACCTGATATAAATGGAGACACAGAGACAGACAGACACAGGAAAAGAAAGCTGCCATGTTTGATCCTGCCATGTAAGAAAGAGGACTCTCCTTTTCACTTTTTAACTCTTCCTAAAGTTTGGTAAGTAAAGAGTGGGGAGGAATGGGGGGATTTGGGAGGAGGACATTATCAAAAGAGGCATATCAATATATTGCCACAATTAGGAGATATGCATCCTTTAGTGGCCTTTTTAAAATCATTGTTTTCTACTTTTAGCTGGAAATGGTCTTGAAACCCCTGCCTTAAACACTGAAGTATTATTCTTTACTATAAATCTAGTACACAGTCATTATACTTTGAGTTCTCCCTAATTTTCAGGATGAGTATATCAGAAATTAGCAAAATTATACAGATCTGTGGCAGTTTGATATTATTTGTGAATTCCAAAAAGAGATATTGATTGTAAACTGGTCTGTTCCTCTGGGCATGGTTCTTTTGATTGACTTAAATGCAAAGGCTTTACATTTACTTGATTAAATCAAGTTTAGGGTATGCAGATTTGAGTCCCCGTCCCATTGGTGGGCTATATAAACGGTCTCTCACACAGTAGATACACAGACAAGAAACAGAGAATAGAGAGAATTCCATAGACACTGAAGAGGAGAGAACTTGTCTGCTTTATCCTCTGGCCCCGGGAAGAGAGATGAGCCATTTACCTGATAGTTTACAGCTGACCTTGTGAAGCGACCAGGGCAGATAAGCCCAGAAAGAAACGAGCCATCCAGCCTACAGCTGATATGGGAAGAAGCTGGGTCCACAGGGCCTTAAGAGGAAAGAGGAAGGCTGAATCCTCACAGACATCGGCAGCATCTTGCTTCAACACATGGCAACAGACATTTGGTAAGAAGGTACCTTTTATGGTACCTTGAGTTGGACTCTTTAGGGCCTTGTAACTGTAAGCTTCTAACCCCAAATAAAAACCCTTTGTAAAAGCCAACAGAGTTCTGGTACTTTGCATCACCACCCCTTTGACTGATACAGTAACTAAGAGAAAGATTTTTTTAAAGTTTCTGAAAAAATATTGGAATGTGGATGATCACAAGATGGGTCAATAAGATGATAAAGTCAGAAGCTTTACATTGTCAAAAGCAATAAGCAAAGAAGCTGGAATATTGCTAACCTTGGAGAAAAGATAAACAGAAATTTTAGAGAACATATTTGGTACCACCAAAGGGAGTGGGGACATTATAAATTTTAATTGTTATTACTACTCTTTTAGAATTCATGAACACAATTGTGTTCTGACTGGAACAGAATAGTAGAAATACTATTCCCCATGGACTAGACTTCATATATCTATCAAGGCATTCTATAATTCCATTAACCTTTTAGGAAAACACATCATGCTGATGTTTCAAAGAAAAATGATGTCCAAGTAAACCAGACACATGCACATGCACAGAGAGAGAGAGAGAGAGAGAGAGAGAGAGAGAGAGAGAGAGAGAGATGAACCATATATGTGTTGTAGATATATGTGTCCTACTTTTAGAGGGGAAAAAAACCTGTTTTTTTAATAAATCAGCTCTTCCAAAATATGGGTCTGTGGGCCTTGATTTATGTGCCAGTGAAATTTGCCAGTGCAGGGCCTGACTGGGTAACTATTAAAAATGTTCCAGTCTTATACCCATTGTTGAATTCCTCTGGTAATTTCCATTTGGAAATCAAGTTTCAGGAGCTCATTTCAACTATTTTGAAAATGTTGCCTTTGTCTTTCAGTTACACATGTAACACTTTTAAATGCTGCCTTACCTTGAGTGCCCTGTAAGTGTTCCTCTGGTGAGAGTAGAGGTCCCTCACCCAGGGACCTTTAAGGGTTAATACATGCTTCAGTTAATTCAAGTAAAGAATTCATTCTCACCCTTCACATCAACCCTCTAAGTTTAGGAAATGTCTACCCAAAATATATTATATGTTGATATGAAATTGAATGGGCAATAAGAAATAACACTGTTGTGGAATTGCATCATAAGAAAAGAAATAGAAACCAGAGCAAGTCTTCTGGAATGTGCTGTTGCTGATGTAGTTATCACATAGAAAATTTGGCTTCAAGTCAGCAGAACTTTAACATTTTTCAAGAACACACCAGATGCCATTCTGAGAGACAATACCTATTCATTATCTGGGATTGATTTAAATTAGCAGCTGTCAGCTGGGAGTGATTTTCACCTGGAGAACATGTCTGGAGGCATTTTTGTTGTCATAATTGGGGGTTGGGGATGTTGCCACTGAGATGTTTACAGAGATGTTTCTAAATAACCTACAATGTTCAGAACACCACCCCACAACAAAGAATTTTCTTGTCTAAACTGTTAATTGTGCCATGGTTGAGAAATACCAGTCTATATAAAAGTTTTCATTTCTTTCTTTTTCCCTTCTATGCCAATGTTACTGTCTCTAGAGCCCAAATGATAACAATGAAAAATAATTTTTGGACAAGATTAAGAATTATGGCCATTTTTATGAACTATCACTTTTCTAGTCAAAACCACTTAGAGTATTAATGGGTGTTATACAATTAGATTTTCAATAATTTCAGAGCAAACAAGATGTAACATTTTCCCACATCAAACTTGACTGAAAGCTTTTTTCAGTAATTCATTAAATCACTGTGTGCACAATAATACATACTTACATGTATATTTTATATATTTAGTTATTTGTTTATGTTGATCCTATCATAGACCAGGAGATGTCATTTAAAAAAAATATTACTTTTGTTTTCCTCAAAAGAGCTATACGGGATAAAGTTATATGTGAACATTCTGCAACGAGAAAACTAAAGGGGTAGAGAATAGATGTCTTGTACATCTGTACAATTGATAAATTGTAAAGCCATGATTCGATCTCTGGTCTTCTGAATTAAAGATCATTATCTTACCAATTTTAAAAGACCATTGATCATGTCACATGAAACCCAAGTGAGAAGACTCAAAGTGTGGTTTCCTAACCTGGCCTGTCCTGCTCAGAGAGGAGTGAGTTTACTGATTCAGCTTCAGGGGAGGAAGGGAGCAAAGGGTCTTATTATAGCAGCCACAAGGTGGAGGAGCAAATGCGAGCACACTAAGGAGTGAGTGACTGTGTGTGTGTGTGTGTGTGTGTTTTATGAGAAAGAAAGAGGAGAGAGGGAGGGAGCACCTGAGTATTACCTCCAAACATAGTTCAAAGTAAATTCTGACCCAAATCATTAGTAAATGTAGCCCATTTATATCACAGAATCATAGAAGCAGGGAATGTGAATAATAAGTAATTTCTCACTTGTTAGAGGGGAAGAAAGGTCGAATTAACTACAGAGAACTTTGAGAGCTTTCTAAGTTATCTCTCTTAGTTTCCTAGGGCTGCCATAACCAAGTACCACAAAGGGGGCTTAAGATAGCAGAAATGTATTGTCCCTCAGGTCTGGAGGCTAGAAGCTGATAGCCAGGTGTCCACATGACCATGTCTCCTCTGAAGTCAGTAGGGATGACTGTTCCGTGGTGCTTTCTGGGATTCTGGTGATAGCTTGTCTGCAATCCATGGCACTCTGTGCTCACTTATACGGCATTCTCCTTTCATTTGTCTTTGTCTAAATTTCCTCTTCTTATAAGGATACCAGGTATAAAGGGCCCATTTACTCCACTTATATTCATTTTAACATGTCTAAGTCCATCCGTAATTACCCTATTTTAAATAAGGTCACATTCTGAGGTCTTGATAATAAGGATTTCAGCATATCTTTTTGGGGGACACAATTCAGTCCATAACATTAACCAAGGAGAGACACCATATAAGGATTTTCTAAGCAGAGAGAACAACACAGGCAAAACTTTGGAGCAATATTTAATATGATGCCAAAATGAAAGTAAACCATAAGGAATTTGGGCAGTAAAGAGAATAAAAGTGATGGATGGCTTTAGTGAGATTGCTAAGTCTTGAGAGAAATGGAATTGAGTTTTATTTTAATTTATTGAGTTCAGATTCACATAATATAAAATTAACCAATTTAAATTAGATAGATCAGTGACATTTAGGACATTCATAATGTTGTACAACTGTCCCCTCTATCTAGTTCCAAAACATTTCCATCACTGCAAATGTAAACTTGATACCAATTAAGAAATATTTCCCCATTGCACATTTCTCCAGCCCCTGGTAGCTACCAATCTGTAATATGGATTTACCTATTCTGGATATTTCATATAAATGAAATGATACAATATGTGGCCAGTTGTGTGGTTCCTTTTACTTAGCATAATGATTTCCAGGCTTAATTTTATTTTAAAGACAAGAGGGGAAGTAGGTGTAGCTCAGTGGTTGAGCACCTGCTTCCCATGTATGAGGTCTCAGGTTTACTCTCCAGTACCTCCTAAAAATTAAAAAAAAAAGACAAAGGGGACCACTTAAAGACTTTCCTTGAGAGAGAAATCGATTACTCAGTTGCTCTCTTATGATCAGCATGATGATTAAATAGTTGAAGTTATGGAATCAGGTGGGCCTGGATTAGAATAGATTTCTGTTTGTGCCACTCAGAGTATGACTTTGGGCATATGGTTTAACTTTTCACCTTTAAAATAGGAATGATACTTCTACTTATACCAGTTTTTTGTGCATGTGATCAATGAGATAGTTTATATGTTAGACTGTGTCTGGCACATAGTAAGGACTGAATAAACAGTAGCTATCATTTTCATCACCATCACAATAATTATTTTATATTTTTACTTTGGAAATATCACTTTGAATGCAATTCAGAGAATGCTTTGTAGAATGGCTAGATGGATAAGGAGACCACTTTAGATACCCTTGATATGTACAGATAAGAAATCAGGAAAACTTGAAAGAAGCCAATGATAGAAGGCATCTAGAAAGGGTCCAGATCAAATGATGGTTGATAAGTAGCTATGTTAGGTTTTATTGACTAAGTATATCAGGAAAAATGAAGGAAAGTGTTTTTATTTTTCTGTATTTGGAAAATGGTTGAATATGTTATTCACTGGTATATAATCACAAGAATAAGAGCAGATTTATGATACAATATAGTAAATTCAGTTTTGAACTTGTAAGACAGTTGAGTAAAATTATCCATCAGTTGTAGAAACGTGGGACCACAGCTCAGAATAGAGGATGGAATAGGGCATGTAGATTTGAAAGTTATCATCAGTGTGGGGGATAAAGGAATTTCATTTCCATTGCATAGATAGGTGGGGATGGGATTCTGTTTTCTGTAGAGGGGATCTACTTCTTCAACTCTTCTCCCCTCAATCTGTCTACTGGTGTTTGATTATTATTTGAAAGCAGAAACTGGGCATATGAAGCACAGCATCTCTTGCTCTTTATCTTGGGCACCAGCCTGTCTACAGAGAGCATGATGTGCTCTTGAGTGTTCTTTGCCAGGTGCTGTGCTTGGGAGGAAAACCATGTTTCCATGGAACAGCCTAATAGTGGTCCAGTGCTGCCAGTGAACAGATAGATAGCTGTCTGTATTTTTGGGCTTCATTGTTTGGAATTCACCTTACCAAATAAGACAAATCCAATGTTATCAGATCTTTTCAGTAATATAAATATCACATTTTAATTTTCTTCTTAGTATCGGTCTTATTTCTCTATGTAGAGAAGAAATCAAGTGGGGAGGAAGGTGTCATTTATTGAACCATTTCTAGACTTCTAAGCAGCATGTAGGGAGCAGAGCAGTCAAATTATTCGTAGGAAAGGAGGAAAACCTTTCAGGGGTGCTTTAAAAGAGCAGAAGAGGTAAAAAAGGAGGTGTAAGGAGAAATGAGTTAAGCTGAAGAAAGAAGAGGTGGCCCAATTATCAGGGAAATTAGACAGAGCCAGGACTGTAGTATTATGAGAAGGAACCTCCAACATAAGATGCCTAGATATGAGAGTTAGAAAGCAGTAGAGAAACGGGAACCCATCAAGAGGGAATTCTCTCAAAAAAAAAAAAAATGGCAAGAGTATAAAGATCAGCCAATACTACTAAATACTGAAGTCACATAGTTAAAGATAATTTGTGGCCCTTTTCTTATTTAAGATTTGTAGATGCAATTGGTGACGTTAGGGAGAAAGTGTTTAGGTAGGAACTAGGGTTGGGTAAGGTGGGGGCAGGAGCAGCAGGCTGGCTCAGCCTGTGGTATTCTTGCAATACAATTATGTATAATTATGTGTGTTCATACATGTGTAGACAAATAGATGTATGTCAATTATCATATTCTTCATGTTAAATTTTTTTAAAAGATTTATTTATTTTTATTACATATCTCCCCTTCCCCCCGCTGCGGCGAGGCGCCGAGAGTGGTCACTGCGCAGGCGTGGCTTTCCCCGCTTGTGGGCGGTCTCTGCGTCCGTTCACGGCCGGCACTTGATTCAGTTGGCGGGTGGCTGGCTGCGCTCCATCCGCGGGCGACCTGCCCTGCCCATGGCGGCTCTTGCCCTGTCCGTGGCAGCTTCTTGCCCTGCCCACGGCGGCTTCGGCCCGCCCATGGCGGCTTGCCATTCTCAAGGCGGTCTGCCCGCTAGGAGAGGTCCCCGGGAATCGAACCCAGGGCCTCCCATGTGGTATGCCGGCACCCTATCCACTGGGCTATCGAGCCGGCCCCATGTTAAATTTTTTTGAATGAGAAAAATCTCTTTATGATTCTTGTTACAGTTCTTTTGGTTCAGGCTTTATATATTCATATAGTAGACAGTGAGGTAAAACGTATGCCTTCTTTTTTCCTATCACACTGATAGCTGTAACCTTAACCATACATGCTAATTCAACACCAATAAAGACAAAACATGTTGTCAGAGAGCTGATTTTAACCAACCACAGAATTAAATTGTACAGGAAATATCTAAGTGAAATGAGATTGTAAAAACATGTTCTGTCATTTTTAGATATTAAAAGGTCTTTGCTTTTCTCAGGAATGATATTTTTGCTCAGAACTGTTATGTGGAATAGCAGCTTCAAGTTGATCAAGATGGTGGCATGAGATACTTCAGGGTGCTGTTCTCCCACAGAATATTTGAACAACCAGAAAAAGCTGACAGAGGTTTAGGCCTATCTGTAAACTTACTGATTTTAAACAACCAATGCAATGACCATATACAGATGACTTATTCAACCTTCCACTTGCATATACTGAAGTCTCAATATGTGTCCTGTGCTGTGGTAGCCTCTGCTAATATTTCAAGCACCAACTTTAAAAAGGCCATGAAGCAAAGTTCTCTTGTTACTAGTCTGACATATAGTACATAATGGTGAACCTGAATATTTAATCAAAATCAAAAATAAAAAGAAATCGTGCTAATAGGATATCTTTCTAACATGTGTTGTTTCTGGAACATTGAACCTATGCCTTCTCAAGGAGCACACGGATACAAATGCGCATGGTTGGGCTATAGTGTAATTTATGGGTGAGTCTAAAACAATTTTAAGAGCTTAATGCTGTGAGAGCCCTTTGGGGTATTAACTCTGTCAGCTTGATTGCAAATCAGAAAATTGATAGCTTTATTATGAAGGCATGTGAAATATCAAATACAAGGATTGGATAGATCGCTTAACTCCTTTATTAGGTGACCAGAAATTGCTGACTGACTTGGAGGCTTAACTCCAGCTGAATTGGCCCCTTTAATTGCCTTAAGAATATCATACTAAATAATTTAAAGGGACTGGGCCTAAAAGAAAAAAATAAATGAATGCAAATGGATTGTATTTAAATTAGAAAGTGATTTTGAGGCAGGACTTGATATAAAATGGATTAAGATTTCAAACATACTTAAAGACTAAAACCTGATAACAGATTAAGAGAAAAGAGGCAAATGAACTTTTTAGCTCAGAAACGGCCTATTCTTTATTTCCATGACACTGTATATTTACAGTACATTTTTGTCAAATCAGATCATTCTTAGCACAGTATTAGGTACCTGGTGGCAAGTCAATAAACAAATTGAGCAAAAAAATATATATTTATTAAACATCTATGTGCCAGGCATTTTTTTTTTGATACTCAGCATACTGTGGTAAATAAAATAACATCCCCTGCCTAAATTAAACTTACATATCTCAGACATATTTATAGATTTTTGTCATTTTATGATTTTTAAAGTAACTTTTCAAAAAGGACTTAAGACATGTAAATGCAAATCAAACATGAATATGAAGAAATTAAACAAAGATAGTGATATGTAACAGAGATAAGCATGAGGTTAGAACACCAAATACATGTTGCAAAGTAAACATGCCAGTGGTGAGCCATTAAATTGGCTTTAAGCTTTCTGGCACCATGATTTGATATCATGTGTGAACGGGCTATGATATTGTGCTCTGAAAATGGTATGTGAAATTGATAGCTTTGGATATGTTTCAGTAAAATATGACACTTTTCACCTTTAAAAATTCTCAGATTTGCATTCTTGTTTCTCTCCCTATACACCTGAGAGATTGATCAGGTGAGAATTGTTTTCATCTTCCTCCATTATATCTCATCTGCCTTGTGCAACTGAAATTGAATGGACACAGCTGAGCATTGCCCGACCGCAGAGCAGTCTCTAGCTACTAACATTTAAAATCAGTTCTCTAGATATACTTACAGAATGGATGCACAGGTACTTGTCCTAACTAGCACAAAACATATTGAGCTAGATTTTCCTCTCACGTGAGGAAGAGACATGAACTCATAGAATTTTCTATTAAAAGGGAGAAGGAACATTTCTAGTCTGTGCTGGCTAGTTATAACCACTGTGCCCATTATGTGTATGCATTGACAAAAGCAAAAGAATAATAAGAATAATGAAAAAGAAACTTGTCTAAGAGTGTCCCAATGTCTCCTTAAAACATTTCACTGTTTAATCCCATACTCTTTCTTGACCTCCAGGGTTCTTTAGGTCATCTCCTGGTATTTTGTTTAAATCTTTTTCTAAGTTGAGAGAGGAAGGGTTGTTATCCCCTTTGGCACACATTCAGAACAAAACTGACTCATAATTAATTCCTTACCCCCTGAAATGTATTGTGATAACTGGGTGGGCAGGTGAAGATAGGATGATTCCAGTGTAAAGTGTGAGAAGCCCTGGCCATACCAGCCAAGCTTAGCCCCACCTTGGCTTGAAACATAGAACGTACCTGATTCTGTCCACATAAAGACTGACCCTTACCGTG
>PVKH010011906.1:0-17536 GCA_004027955.1 Chaetophractus vellerosus | reverse complement strand
CGTGATGGCTCTTGCCCTGTCCGTGGCAGCTTCTTGCCCTGCCCACGGCGGCTCCGGCCCGCCCATGGCGGCTTGCCATTCTCAAGGCGGTCTGCCCGCTAGGAGAGGTCCCCGGGAATCGAACCTGGGGCCTCCCATGTGGTATGCCGGCACCCTATCCACTGGGCTATCGAGCCGGCCCCTAAGTAATTTCTATAGTAAAAGGTAGATCCAAGATGAAAAAAAAAAAAAAAGCTAACTAAATGAAACCCCAAATCCATGTTTTCTTAGTTTTACCATACTGTTCCACTACATCATGCTTTTTATTATTATTTTTTAAATCTTAAACAGTATTCTCTTTAAATTCCCTACTTATTGAGGTAGGGTTGGGTAGATGAAAGTAATTTTAGTCAGTTCTATTTTAAAACTTTTCTTATAGCATCATTTAAAGTCTCACTTAATTTAGTCTCTGGGATGAACTGCTTGGTTCTTTAAAATACTGTTTCTTTCTCCTTTCTGATATGGAGGAAAAGGTTTCTAATCTATCAATATTCACAGTATCTTCACTGATCTTTTCCTTGCTAGCTAAATTGCTAGCTAATCTGTGAAACTGGTTCCACCTGAATTGTATGGTGTTATATGTGGATATCCTTTGTTAGAGGCCATGGTCCCACACTTTTGCTAGGGTATAGAAGTTCCAGCCCTTGGTGGTCTATTTGTACTAACTCCACAGTCTAACATGCTCCCTGTGTTTCCATGGGACCAGGAAGTATCTCAATCTCTCATGCAGGCCACTGGGATTCAGCTAAATTTTTTGTATTTTATTTCTTATTTTTAAAACTATCATTATCATTTCATTTTCTTATTAATTATATTTGTTTTTTTTCACTTCATTTTTGGAGAAGTTTTTTTTTTAAATCACAGAAGGATTACAACTATGACAGGGGAGGATTATTGATGTGGGCTGTCAGTGATGGGGGATACATGGGAGGAGGTTCACCTGAGTCATACATATAAGGCACATAAATGTGTTCAAGTGTTAATGGGGCATTGTCCTGGTGCGTGAAGTGTCACACAATAACAGAAAGAATATTGAATTCTCATCCTGGGGAGCTCTGCCACAGTCTCTAATGGAACAGCAAGAATCCCCCAAGTTTGGGGGCAGTGACTAGTGAAGGAGGATGGTTGATTGATGGGCCCTTGATTGGGATGACTGTACTTATGAACACTTATTTTTGAAATTAAAACTTAGAATAGGGTGCCTGAGAGTTACCTCCTGACAGCCTCTTTGTTGCTCAAATGTGGCCTCTCTCTGAGCTGAATTCAGCATATAAATGCATTACCTTCCCCCCAGGGTGGGACATGACTTTTGGGGATGAGCCTCCCTGCACCGAGGGATCACTTCCAAGCACCAACTGGCAATGTAACTGGAGAAAGACCTTGACTAAAAGGGGGAAAAGGTAAAGAAGAATGAGCTGTTTTGGCTAAGAGACTTCAAAATGAGTCAGAAGTTCATTCTAGAGGTTATGCTTATGCACATCTCAGCAGGATCTCATTGACTGTCAAAGTAAATACTACCTCAAATTACAGGACTCCTGAGGGCTCTAGTTCCAGTAGTTCACCTACTCTCTATTTCGTTGGACTCACCCAGGACAATTAACAAGGAGATGATGAAGGACAACCAACCCAAGGAATCGAGAGAGTCTATAACTACAAGCAATAGAATACCATCCATCTGCCCTATGTGATTGAATCCCCATCTCAATTAGAGGTGGAGTGGGCATCACTATCCCAGAATCCTAAGGACGTGGGAATGAACTATGGACTAAAATAGACTTACTGGTATTCTACTATAGATTTATTGTGATTCTAGCAATGGAAAAACTTGTATCATTGATGTGGAAGCAGTGGTCACTGAGGGTTCTGAGGACAGGGAGAGGGAAAAATAGGTGTAATGGGGGGGACATTTTCAGGACTTGGAAAAATTGTCCCGAATGACATTGCAACGACAGATACAGGCCATCATATATCTTGCCAAAACCTACAAAATTGTGCAAGAGAGAGTGTAAAGTACAAGGTAAACTATAATCCATGCTTAGTGGCAATGCTCCAAAATGTGTTCATCAATTGTAATAAATGTACCACACTAATGAAAGATATTGTTAATGTGGGAAAATGTAGAAGGTGTTGGGAGCGGGGCATATCGGAATCCCCTATATTTTTTATGTAACATTTATGTAATCTGAGTATCTTTAAAAAATAATAATAGAAAAAAGGTGAAGCTGCTTCAGACAAATCTTTTTAGGTGTATCTACTTCCTATACACCATTACCCTACCACTTATAAGAAATGCCAGCATACTGGTTCTCTGCTTAAAGTTTTAAACACCTTCCTACTATTCCTGGAGAACTGTGCTACAAACCTGCATCTCCTTGGGTTACATCCTATCTACGGAAACTATACGTGCCTCTCTTTCACCTCATAGACCTCTGTGTCTAAAGGTCAGGGGAAAAGCACTCTTAAGCCTTTTTCCCTTCACTCTCTCTCTTTCTCCTTCCATTACCCTGATTTACTTACAAACTCCTCAGTCTGGAAGGGGTAGGCATTTATTTTATTAACTTCCCCAATGTAATACTTTGTATCTGTGAGAGATCAGCAAGTCTAAATCACTTAGTCAACCACGGAAAAATGAAAATCATCCTCTTCTCTTCTGTCTATGAGGAAGATTGATATCTTAAACATCTAGAGCAAGGATTCATAACACTTTTTTATCCCATGGAACCCTCTGCCAGTCAGGTGAAAGCCACTGCCCCTTACTAAGTCCACACTATACTGTGTTTTATTTCATAAATATATCACACCCATATATCACATGCACCAACACAGCCACATAAGAATAATGTTTTTTTGAATTTCAATTCAAGTTCACAGACTCCTTGTTAAGGACCCCTGAATTCTAAAGGAAATTAATATGTCCTTTTTCTTTTAACAATGTCTATTTTCAGGACTATTATCTTGCTGCAGAATCTTATTTGACTCAGAATCTAAATATTTATAATTTATATTTCTTTTTTTCTAGGTGGATTGTAAAATACATATTCTTATTCTCAACAAAGGCAGATGGAAGCCTTTGATTAACTGAGAGAGCTTTTCTTAAGGAAAAGCAAGAGACAAATGAGATCACGTGAATATTTCATAAAAATATAAAGCCTCTCACAAAATGGAAAAATGTGTTTCTTAACTATTACAAAAATGACTGGGACTTTAAATATTCTCCAAAGTAACTTTGTGTTCTGTACCTTGGTGATTTTGTAACAGTCCCTTTCTGAAAACTGACAGCATTTTGTGTTTTCCTTTACTTATCTAAATATGTATTTCTGAATATTAAATATAAATCTTTTGTGCCATATGAAATTGTCTTCAAAAGTTTTAGGACTGAGTGAGCTCCTCTTTTTCAATAAATAACTGATTGACACCCTTATGTGGCAGGAGAGGTTCTGCTCACTAGCTTTAAGTAACTTATATTTTAGACCAGGTGTTGGCAAACTTTTCTGTAAAGGAGCAAATACTAAATATTTTAGATTTTGTGAACCACATACTGTCACTGTCATATATCCTTTTTTTTTCTTTTGGCAATCTTTTATAAATGCAAACCCCATTCTTAGCTCACAGGTTATCCAGCAATTTGCTCACAGGCTGTAATTTGCTCAACTGTTACAGAGCAAGGAGACAGGTAATAAACACCCACATACAGGTATGTGTGTATGTATGTGCATGTCAGAAATGAAAGCTAAGCTAGAGAGAGAAATTGTTGTATGACTACCTGAGATAGAGATGTCAGGAATGGCTTCATTTGTAACAAGTGACATTTAGATCAAACTCTTGAATAAAGTGAACAAAATAAGAAGCCGTGTAAAGATCTGAGAGAAGTTGGTTCCAGGCAGAAGGAATATTAAATACAAATTATCTGAGATAGAAAAAGAAAATAGAACATGGCCAAAATGGAGTGAAAATTTAAAATGTGCTAAGGGATAAAAGCCGAGATGAAATTAGAGGCAAGATCGTGTATGGTTATAGACATAGACATAGACATAGACATAGACATAGACATAGACATAGACATAGATTTAGATAGATTGATTTCCTACCAGTATACAAAAGAAAGCAGTGGATTCTGGAATTCAAGAAAGAAAAAACATTGCATAAAATGAGAGCTAATCAACTTGATCAAATGCTGTTGAGTTGACTGTGAAATGATGACTAGGAATTGGTCTTTAGATTTGACAAGTATTGGGTACTAGCAACCGTAACAAAGATGTTTCAGGAATATAGTGTAGCTAGAAACTGGATTGGATGGACTGAAGAAAGACAGTTGGGACAAAGCAGAAACAACAGACAAAGCAGAAATAATTCTGTTGAGTTTTGCCACCAAAAAAAAGCAGAGAAATAGTAGGCATGTGTATGAAAGTGTTTATTTTTAAGAAAAAAAATAGTGCAACAAGGTTGTATTCTCGTGGTACATTAGAGAGATAGAGATTAGTGACTCAAGCAAGACAGTGCAGGCTTGGCAGGGCCAGGAGTCCTGATTTGGTGGGTGGTGCCAGGATTTATTCCTCTGTATTTTGATCCTGACTTGTCTCCATCTGCTATAGCCTTTATTTGTACAAATAAATTGGACACTTGTATTATTTCCAAATAACAGCTCTGTGTTATTTTCAATATGAAAGAATAACTTATCCTTCAACAAGATTATAGCCTTTGAAACAACACCCAATATATTACAGTTTTTCAGTAAATGCTAATTGCTGAACACTTATGTTTATTACTTGGGCTATTTGAAAAAATATAAACATACATATGTATATAGTATTTTACTTTATATATGACTTAATTCTCTTACTCAATTATGAAAATATGAGAGATAAACAGGGCACAATGGGTTGAACAAACTGACCTGAAATTCCTTTCCACTTGTCTTCCATATAATAAAATGTACCTTTTGTAAACCAGTCATGACTACTAATATTTGAAAAATATTCATATTCCTATGAATATATTTTATTAATGATATATTTTTAAGCGACATAGAATGGTAATGGTTAAAAAAATTTTTGCATAGGTTCTTTCTGATAAGCCTGAGAATATCATGAGTTAAGAACCAATTTATGAAGACGGTTCTGTTTTCAAATATGTGCAACAATTGGTTGTTCTATTAAGGACAGGGACTTCAAACACCTAAAACAAGTATATAACTGAGTAAAAATTAATTTAGGTATACCCAATATAGCATCTGATAATGGCACATAGATTTGCATTTAAATACTGGCAAGTTCACTGCCTTAAGAAAAAGACTATTCAGTTTTAAAATGGGCTTTAATAAGAGCCTATCTTTTATATTAAAAATGAAAATAATCTCAATGTTATATGCATAGACTTTTGATAATATCATATATGAAATTACACAAGTTATTTTGTTAGTGTAATTTTTAGTCTATTAAAAACAAACACATAATTCAGAAAATGTGTACATATATCACACATAAAATTAGATATATACAAATCTTTAAAATGATATCATAATGAGTTAAAATTAAATGCATGCTAGTCAATATATAATCAGCCAGTTTTGAATGGACATTAAGCTAAGGAAAATATTCCTTTTATCACTCCTCTATTAGGTATTATTTATGTATCATATAGCAAGGGAGGAGACATGCTTCATTTTACCCTTCAATCTTTTCTAGAATTACAAAACCAATTGTTCTTTGTCTAAAACTAGCAATGTGTATAAACTAATTTACTGCACCGATGCTTATAATTGATGTTTTATACACATTCCAGATCTCTTATAAGTATAATACACATATCATTTTCTTGAGGCCATCGTTAATTCATCCCAATGAAAAATCATATTTATCTTAACTAAAGCTAAGATTGAAATTTGTACAGTCCAATGCATTTTCATGCCATGAATGCATATTCATAAAATTACTATCTCTAGCCACTTGAATAATACTGTTATTTTTAATTTTTAAAAAATACATGTTACATAAAAAAGATAGGGGATTCCCCCTCCCATACTTTTCCACATTAAGAACAGTTTTCACTAGTGTGATAATTTTGTTACAATTGATTAAAACATATGGAAGCATTGTACTAACCAAGTACTATAGTTTACATTATAATGAACACTTTGTCCCACACAAATTTGTAAGTTTTGATGAAATGTGTAATGGTCTATATCTGTCATTGTAACATCATGCAGAGAAATCCCAATGTCCCAAAAATGCCTCCATGTTGCACTTATTTTTGCCCCTCCCTCCCCTCAGAAACTCTGGTGGCCATTGCCTTTATGTCAATGATACAAGTACTTCCGTTGCTATAATAATAATAAATCTACTTTAGCCCATGTTTGCTTTCCCCTCTTATGTTTGCTCATTCCTCAATCTTGAGGATTTGGGGATGGTGATGCCCACCCTACCTCTGTTTGCGAGGGGGCTTAGATCCCGTGGGGCAGATGGATGGAACTATATTGCTTGCAGTTGCAGACACTCTACTTCCTGAGATGAGTGTTGTCCATCATCATCCTTTTGTTAATTGTCCTGGGTGAGTCTGATGAACTGGAGGGTAGGTGTTGCAACTCTGCAGAGATTCAGGGCTCAACCACCTGTGAACAGACAGAAGATTTAAGTGTCTGGGACATATATTTAACAAGATAGTGCTAACTGTAAGTTCAAATGAAAGGGGCAGAAAGGAAGAGCCCTGTGTATGGAAATTATAAATGAGTCAAACTCTTTACATTGGGGAGCATGTATTCCAAAGTAAGGCCCAGGCAGGGTGCCAAATTCCTGAGATTGTATGCTCCTGCCCCACTGTTTGAGGCATTGAATACTGAGCAGTCAAAGAGATCCTGCTGAGACATGCATAACTGTAACCTCTGGAATAACCTCCTGACTCACTTTGAAATCACTTAGGCATAAAAACTTATTTCTATGTAATATTTCTCCCTTTTGGTCAAGGTCTTTTTCCAGATTTATTGCTAGTCTGTACTTGGTAATAATCCCTCAGTGCCAGGGAGGCTCATCGACAGGAATCCTGTCCCACACCGTGGGGGGCGGGGGTAGGGGTGGGTAGTGCATTTATGTGCTGAGTCTGGCTTCGAGAGAAGCCACATTTGAGCAACAAGAAGGATCTCAGGAGGCAACTCTTAGCCAATACATAATATTAGGCTAAGTTTCAATTTCACAAGAAAAGGTTAATAAGTATAACCGTCAATATCAAGGGCCTGGTACAAGGGCTTGTCCTGCTTCACTGCCCTTGTACTTAGGGGATTTTTACTGCTCTATTAGAGAATGTAGCAGTACTTCCCTGGATAAGAATTCAATATTCTTTCAGTTGTGGTGTGGGTCTCCACCCACTGAGACAATGCCCCATGACCACTTGAACATATCCATATGCCTTAGAGGCAAGCCCCAGGGGCACCCCTCTGCACATATGCCTACCGTCACCAACACCCTGCACCAGTGATCCTCCCCTGCTACGGCTGTGACCCTTCTGCTATCCAAAACCTCCCAAACCAAAGCCAAAAATAAATAAATAAAATAACAGTAATAACAAAATAAGTAAAATATAAAAATAAAGAACAATACTTTCTATTCTGTCTTTTATCACTGTAAAACTTATCTTTTACGTGCAGTGACAATTTCTTCTGTAATTTCTACCAGTGTCTTATTTTTTTTACTTTATCTTTAAAGAAGCTTTAAGTTACAGAAAAGTCACATAGAAACATAGGGGATTCCTATATACTCAAACCCCTCCCACTCTCTCACTCTCTCTTATTAATAATATTTTACATGTCTATGGTACATTTGTTACAATTGTACAAATATTGAAGTATTATTACTAACTATGGTCAATGGTTTACATTATGGTTTATATTTTGCACCATATACATTTATAGGTTTTGATAAAATTTAAAATAGCCTATATCTCTCATTGCAAGATTATGCAGAACAATTCCAATGCCTTAAAAATACCCTATGTTTCATCTACTCAATTCTACCTCCCCACCTTGGGAACCGATGGTAACTACTAAGTTTCAATTTTCAAAGAATAAGGTTCACAGTTACATGCAATAATATTGAGGGCTTGACATATTGGTCTGTTTTCTTTTATTATGCACTGCCTATGTTCTTGAGAAATTCTTGCCTCTCTAATTGAGAACATACTAGAATTCCTCAGGATGAGAGTTTAATGTTTTCTTGTTTACTGTGTGGGTCTCCACCCACTAAGATAACACACTATGATAAGATGAACACTTCCATATTCCATATAGGCATGTCCTAGGTATACCTTATCCCCCCACCTTTGACACCCTGTACCAGTAACCCTCCCCTACCATATTTGCCAAAAGAACATTCCCACCATTGTTGTTTTAACCATTGACCTGCAAACCCCCAGAATTCACCTGCTCCTTCCTCCAACCCTCCTTCCAGTTCCATGCAGAGTCCAACACTAACTCCTACCTTACTCCTCCTTGCTTTCCTTCACCCTCAAACCCAATCACATCACTGTAACACTATCACCACCATCCACTGCCCAACCAACACCTTCCACCTTATCACATATTTTGCCCATAGTGAGCATTGGCTCACCACCCTCTAGTTCCTTTCTGTCTCTTGATAACCTATCGTCCAGACTTTAGCTCTGTGAGGCTGCTCATTTTGCTTAAATCATATCAGTAATGTCATGTAATATTTGTCTTTCAGTGACCAGCTTACTTCACTCAACATAAGGTCTTCAAGATTTAATAGTGCTGTTGTGAATTAAGGGTTTAAAAATATATCAGTGTGTGATTTTTAAAAAGCTTAATGGTATTAGGTACAAAAAATCTTGTCATCTCTAACAAAGACTTTACTTCTCCCTTGTTTTAAATGAGAAATAAACTTATTTAGTTTGCATTTTAAAACACTACCATTAGTTTTAATTTTGCTTCCAAGTTATTTGTTATCACTTATTACAATATAAAATATTTTCTTACTCTTCTATTAGAAATTGTGAAAACTGAAGTTAGGGATTTAGAGCGAGACTTCTAAATATTTTCCTTATATTTTAAAAATAAAGGTTGCTTTTTTGTATTTTTTAAATTAGTGTTATTTATCTATCTTTGGTTCATCCAGTAAAAAGCATTTTCCCCATGCATCTATCATATATAATTGTCTGTAATTAGTACCTGCAGTGATGAGTGACAGTATATCTATAGTTTTTGAATGTGAGGGAGGTAACAATGTGATCATCACTTTGTTCAGCATTGATTATAGCTCTATGCTTTACACCAGGATGGGATTGCTGTGCCACCTGGCAAATTCTCTATCATTGTCATTCTGGTACCAGAATTGCAATATTTTGGTTATAACTAAATCAATTCTTTGAATTCTGTGTGCCAGAAGTGTATTTTAGGTGTTTCAAGATAAAACCACAAAAACCCTTTGATTTGGTTTTGAATTTTTAATTATGTATTTTGTTTTACTATTTACCAAGCTTCTCCTGCACACTGAGCTCTCATCTAGATCAAGTGAAGAATTACAAAGACATGAAGACATGTTCCTTGCCTTGATATCTTCCCTTACATGTGTAAATTGTGCATTTAGTGATCTCACTCATGAAACATTAGATATGACCTTCACCCTAAGATGTCTGATTTCTTTTAAAGAAAAAGTCTTTACCGTTGCTATTCTCACAAGGAAGTCTTATCAGAGAACAAGAACAGTGAGTCTATTTTATTGTATGCAATTATCAACAAGTGATCAATATCATGGTGTAATGTGTTACAAATAATGTGTAAATGAGTAATTACATTATAAGGATAAATTCCTTGTCTTTGAATGTCTATAGTAACCTTAAATGTTACATAATCTGAAATAAACTTTTAAACAACTCCATTGTGTATCAGAGAAATTCCATTAGAGAAGTGCTCATCAATCCCAGAAAGATTTTAATGGATATGAAGAAATAATTGAGTGCTTGGCATTTAACTTTAGAGGTCAAAACCTGGAAAGGCAATATCTGAAAATAAACGGATACAAAATCATGGAATTTTACTTGGGGGTTAGGTTGGTGATTTCATAAAACAAACTGAATATATGCCCTATATTTTACAAGGTGTGAGAATTGAGGAAAATGTAGCTAAGAGCTAGAAACCAGTTTAGGCCATAGAACCTTAAAACCGTGGAACATCTATGAACAAAGTCAACTATGGACACAGCCCAAATGACCAGAGAGGAAGTAAAAGCATGAAATACATTATTTTTTTCTAGTTAAAAGAAATGGTTTTTGGGGGCATTCAGGTCTTTCAGAGCTAAAGCAAAATAATAAGGTTAAGTCCATGAACTGACTATAGCATGTTATATGCAATGTATTACATTGCAGTAATAAGTGATCAATAGTTATACTTTAATTTTTATCCCATTTTTAAAACTTGTTTACAAACTGATAAGTAATAACTGGGGACTAAGACAAAGCTCAAAAGGCTTTTTTTTTCCTTAAATGAATTAATTATATATCATTAATTACTTTTGATGAATTAACTGTTTTAGACCTTGAATGCAAAGAAAAGTTTGAAAAAAAATATTTCTAAACCCAAAGTATTTTCATTGAAAGAAATGGTTGCATTTAGCAATATTGCTATTTTCTATAAAATGGACATTTCAAAGTTAACAATGAGTTAATTTACATAAAAGCTCTTACAAATTGTGTGTGTGTGTATGTGTGTGTGTACAGGCACTCATGAGTGAGTTCATGTGGAAAAGTCACATATTTATTATGTCAAAATCAAAACAGTATTCTAAGTTTCTAAGAATGACATAAAATACAGCATTAAAAGCAATGATATATAATTATATATATTATTAATAATATATATAATTATAATCATAATTGCATTTCAGCATTAAGTTGAACAAAAGTCAGAGCAAGTAAAATAAATTCAAATTGTAGCCACTAAAGTTAATATGTAATTTTAACTTAATGCTTATTCTCAAATTCTATGTTTGAAATAATTTGAACAAAGATTCAAATTCTATCAGTTCCTATCACTAATATATTGGAAATATTTGGAGCTATTTAAAAAGATATTATAACAAAAGATGTTTAACTGATTGCTTTAATGTGACCTTTTCAAAATTATGTGCAAAACTAATACTCTAGTGACCTGTCCACTTCTGCAAGGATTGAACGTGGATTTATTCTCCTTGCTAAATTGAATAATTCCATTTTCTATTTTACACTTTTTCAAGTAGCATGAATTTAGATGACATGATAATTCAGAAGTTATTTGAATATATATATTTCAGTCCAAAACCCAGTGGTTGCAGTGGTTGAGAACCAAAATATTTTTTTGGAAAAAACTCTTCATTTAATTTTTATTTTTCATTTTGTATCTTATTGTCTCCACAGGGGCAGAAATCTAATATTTCACTTCATAAACTCATTTTGCCCTAAAATTGCATTTAAAATATCAAAGATTACAAAGTACAGTGGCTATTGAAGAGAGCCATTAAGGGATTTCTTGCCCTTTATGTTGTTTTTCCACACGCAGATTCCCATTAACATATTTGATCCACTGACTTCCATCTAGTCAGGACTCAGGTTGTTGCCGAGACAAGCCTTCTTCATTTGCTTCTGCTTTTCTATGGCAGACTCTGAGCCATGAAAATTAATTCATGATACATATATACATGCCCAAAGAAGGTTGTATGCTAGGAAAAGACCAGAGAAGACCCAAAGATTTCACACCAGGCTAATCTTTAGGTTCACTGAAAGGAGAAAGTGAAGGCAATGGCAGAAGTTTAATAGCATGGCTAAGCATCAAGGAGTAGCCCAACACAAAGCCAATATGCAAATACTGAAAGTGTTTTTGTTTTTGTTTTTCTTTTTTTGTTTTAGATTTTCTTTATCTTTTTTCTTTTTTTGCTTCAGACATTCAAGGAAATCTCTGTCAAAACATTAATTGACTATATGATTCAGAGATAACACATGAAAAAGAATAGAGGTTTTACAAAATAGTTTAGAAAAGTCAATAATTAAGAAAACAATTGCAATTCATAGTAGGCAACAAAATCAGCACTGAAGAGGAGAAAGAAAAAATTGATGCCTTCATTTACCCCTTAATAATACTCAAAATATCCAGTTTTTAACAACAATAAGAAAAAGACAAGGCATGCAAAGAAATAAGGAAAGAAGGTCAATTCAGAGGAAAAATGAACAGAAACTGTTCTTGAGGAAGTACAGACATTGGATTTATGAGAAAAAGATGTTTTTCTAGCTAAAAGAAACCAAGAGAACAATATCTTAACAAATATGTAATATCAATGAAGGGACAGAAGTTACAAAAAGAAAGGGAACTGAAAAGTATAATAATTGAAATGAAAAATTCACTGGAAAGTCTCAACAGTAGATTTGAGGATGCAAAAAGAATGAAACAATGAACATAAAGACAAGTCAATTGAAATTAACCAGTCTGAGGAATAGAAAGAAAAAAGAATGAAGAAAAATAAGCAGAACTTAAGAGATTTAAGGGATATCATGAAATATATTAATATATGCCTATTGGGAGTTCTAGAGGAAGGGAGACAGTAAAATAGGCAGGGAGAAGAAAGAATGGCTAAAATCTTCCAAAATTGACATGTCATGGATCTATACATTGAAGACTCTCACTGAAATTCAATTATGATCAATGGAAAGTGATCCAGACTGAGACATATAAAAATACTGCCAAAAGAACAGGAGAAAATCGTGAATGCAGAAAGAAAGAAGCAACTCATCATGTAAAAAGGATCTTCAATAAGATTAACAGATAGGGAACCAGCTGTGGCTCAATTGGTAGGGCTCTGGTTTACCACATGGGAGGCCCCGGGTTTGTTTCCTGGGACCTCCTCAAGAAGGCAAGCCGCCACTAGCTGGCAAGCCACTCTGAGCAGGTAAGCTGCCATTCCCAGGCAAGATGCCACAAGCAGGCAAGACACCGTGAGCAAGTGGGTTGCCACATGATGAGCTGACTCAGTGGGATGCCGTAGTGGTGGGAGACAAGCAGACACAGAAGAACGCAAAGGAAAATGAACACAGCGAGAGCAAGCAGCAAGGGGGGTATATATAAATAAATAAAAATAAATCTTTAAAAAAAGATTAACAGATAATTTCTCATTAAAATGATAGCAGTCAGTAAGTAGAGGGATAACATTTTTAAAGTTCAGAAAGAAAAATAAAAAATAAAAATAAAAATAGACCTGTCTACCAAGCATTCCATATCTGGCAAAAATGAAGGAGAATTAAAACATTTCTGGAAAAACCAAAGCTGAAGATGTTTATTGCTCATAAACTTACCTTATAACAAATGCAAAAGGGAATCTTTCAGGCAGAAATATAAGGACACTAAACAGTAACTCAAAGACATATGAAGAAATATAGGTCACTGTGTCAAGGTAACAGGTAAATTAAAAAGCCAGTATTATTGTATTTATGCTTTTTAACTCCTCTTTTCTATATGATTAAAAAGAAAACCCTTTAAAAATAATAATATTGGAGATAGAAAACATGGCCATTGGGTTAGGCAGGTAAGGCTCAGCTCTCACTAAACAATGGAGAAAGAGCCAAAGTCTGCCTTGGGGACCTGCTTCGGGGCATAGCAGATTAGGACACTACTTTGTAACTCCCAGGAGAGTGAGTGACAGAGAGACAAAGAAGCTGAAATAACAAACGGTGAGTTATTAAAACTCCCAGCTGCCGAGAAGGGATCACCAACCCCATATTAAGTGAGGGTAAAACTCCTGGCAAATTGCATCTAACTGAGAGGATAACAGGCGTCTTCCTCCCTGCCAGCTGCTTTGGATATATGTAGAACAAGAAGGTACTCTGAGTCATCTAGGAGGGTACTAGAAAGATAGAGAAGCCAAAGGAAAAACCATGAGTTGTTCATCCCAGTGGCTGGAAGCAGACATATACCATGCCTCCAGGGCAAATAGCCTAGGTGGAGCCACTGGCTCCCTACTCCAAGCTGAGTGTGAAGGCAGATGCCCTGGGAGAAAGAGGGGTCTGGGAATGTGGAGAGTGATTTATTTGTGGTAAGTTTGGCCAGCTGAATCTCCTTTGAATCTCAAAAGGGACCCCAAGTCAACAGGGAGGGGGAATCTCCTCAAGCAGGCAGTCATAACCAGCCACCAGGTAAAGAGAGGAATTAGATTAGAAAGGGCCTAGGGACAAACAGGTACCTAATCAGCAGGAATCTGGAAAACTGCAAGGAATCTAACCTGTCTGAGTGAAAGAGGGTGGATAGTCTTCTGAAAGGCTAAATAACCTAAGGAGACAGGGTGATTGATTAATGAACACCAGCAGCCTGAGAAGATCCTCAGATGTCTAAGTAGGAAGGCTGTTTTTACTTGTTCATTTTTTTTTTCTTTCTCCTTTCTTTAAATTAGTTGCTGCTGTCTGGTTTCTTGTTTTTTGTGTTTCCTCTTCTTTTGTTTCCCTGTTTATTTTTTGTTTACTGATTTCTGCCTATGGCATTTTTTTGCTCTCTTTCATCTTTATATTTCTATTTTCTGTTGTTCTTCTTTCATCCCACATCATTTTGTTTGGTCTTCAATTCTTTCTTGATTTTATTTCTCTCTCTCTCCTTTTTTCCATCTTCTTTCTTTTTTACTTATTTTTCTAACCTTTCTTTTTCTTTTCCTCTCTTCTCATCATTCTGGCCTTTTAGTTCATCCCATATATTTTTCTCTATTCTGTTTCTCATATATTCTTTCTATAACAGTTTTTTATTCTTATTTCTCTGTACTTCTTCTTACTCATTTTAATTATTCATTTTCCTAGGTCTTGTATGTTTCTGTTTTACCTTATACTATTAATATTACTATTCTTTTCCTCTTCTTATTGCTTTCCTTTTTTTCAGGTTCTAATTTTTTTAAGGGAACATAGAAAACAGCAAGGAAATAGAACAAGAGGAACAAAGTGTCAAAATGAAACCTAACCACATACACACAAAAACAAAACAAAACAAAACAAAACAAAACAAAAAAACCCAAAACCCTATAATAGAGAGAGAATCTGATCAACTGAATAAACCCATTGAGATAAACAGATGCCTAGACATCATCAAAAAAATTAGAAGCCATACTAAGAAACAGGAAGACATGGCCCAGTCCAATAAACAAACTGAAAACTAGGAGGAGATGCAGAACATGGAACAACTAATCAGAGATGTCCAAACAAACATCATTAATCCAATGAAAGAAGATAATAAAGCTATTAAGAAGACACTGGGAGAATATACTGAAGAAATTGTAAAGATAAATATAAAGAAAACAAGTATGATGGTGATGAATGCACAATGCAAGTAATTAAAAATACAGTGGAAGCACATAACAGCAGATTTGAACATGCAGAGGAAAGAATCAGCAATGTGGAAGACAGTACATCTGAAATCAGCCTGACAGCAGAAAAGATAGATAAAAAGATAGAAAAAATCCAGCAGAGACTTAGGGATTTAAATGACAACACAGACCACACAAACATACACATTATACGTATCCTAGTGGGAGAAGAGAAGGGAAAGGGAGCAGAAGGAGTGTTTGAGGAAATAATGGCTGAAAACTTCCCAACCCTACTGAGGGACATGGAAGTACTTGTCCAGAAAAGTTCAGTGCACTACAAACAGTATAAATCCTAACAGACCTACTCCAAGACATATTTGTCAAATTGTCCAATGCTCAAGACAAAGAGATAATACTGAAGGCAGCAAGAGAAAAGAGATCCATCACAGACAAGGGAAGATTAAGTGCAGATTTCTCATCTGAAACCATTGAGGCAAGAAGGCATTGGTATGACATATTCAAGGTACTAAAAGAAAAAAATCCAGCCCAGAATTCTCTATCAAGCAAAGCTGACATTCAAAAATGAGGGAGAGTTCAAAATATTCATAGATAAACAGAAATTAAGAGAGTATGTCAAGAGGAAACCTGCCCTTCAAGAAACACTACATGGAGTTCTGCAGGCCAAAAGGAAAAAAAACCAGGAGTTAGAGAGTTGGAGGAGAGTGTAATAACAACTAAAAATATAGAAAGAGAAATTAAAACAACATATAGCATGCATAAACCTAAAGAAAATATGGCTAATGTAAGTGATTCTTTGAGAGTAATAACATTGAATGTTAATGGATTAAACTCACCAGTCAAGAGACAGAGGTTGGCAGAATGGATAAGGAAATATGACCCATCTATATACTGCCTACAAGAAACCCATCTTAGACCCAGGGATGCAAGGAGGTTGAAAGTGAATGGTTAGAAAACAATGTTACATGGAAAGAAAAAACAAAAATGGGTGAGAGTAGCTATATTAATATTGGACAAAATAGACTTGAAATGCAAGCTACTGTAAGAGGCAAAGAAGGGAACTATATATTAATAAAAGAGGTAATATATGAAGAAAAAGAACTATCATAAACATTTATGCACCTAACCAAGGGCCTCAAAATATACGAGGCAAACACTGGAAAAACTAAGTGAGAAATAGATGCCTCTACAGTTATAATGGCTGACTTTAATATGCCAATATCACCATTGTACATCTCAATGGAGAATCAATAAAGAAACGAAGACTTTGTATAAAACATGAGTGAATCTGGACCTAATAGACATATACAGAACATCACACCCCAATACAGTGAGATATACATTCTTCTCTAGTGCACATGGATCATTCTCCATAATAGACAACATGCTAGGCCACAGGACAACTCTCAATGAATTCAGAAAGATTGAAATTATACAAAGTAATTTCTCTAACCACAATGGAATGAAGCAGGAAATCAGTAAGAGGCAGAGAATCAGATTAGACACAAAGATATGGAAGTTAAACAACACATTCTTAGACAAACAGTGGGCCAATGAGGAAATTGCAAAAGAAATCAGTAACTAGCTTGAAATGAATAAAAATGACAACACAAGGTGTCAAAACCTAAGGGGTGCAGCAAAAGCTGTACTGAGAGTGAAATTCATAGACAGAAAGGCCTATATTTAAAAAAGAAGAAAGAACTAAAATCAAAGACCTAACTGCACACCTGGAGGACTTAGAAAAAGAACAATAAACTAAACCCAAAGAAAGTAGAAAGAAGGAAAAAACAAAGATTAAAGCAGAGCTAAATGGAATTGAAAATAAGAAAGCACTAGAAAAAATAAACAAAACCAAAGCCTGGGTCTTCAAGGAGAACAGTAAAATTGACAATCCCTTAGATAGACTAACAAAGAAAATGAGAAGACGCAAATACATAAAATAAGAAAGGAGGAAGGGGGTATGACCACTGACCCACAGAAATGAAGAGTATCATAAGAGGATACTTTAAAAAATTGTGTGCAAACAATATGGATAGACTTACAGGAAATGGGCAAATTCCTAGAAACACATAAGCAGCCTAAATTGATGCAAGAAGAAATTGATGAACTCAACAGACCAATCACAAGTAACAAGATAGAATTAGTCATCAAAAACCTCCCAACTAAGAAGAGCT
>PVKH010011905.1:0-10891 GCA_004027955.1 Chaetophractus vellerosus | reverse complement strand
TTGAATCCATTTTTTCATTCTTTCATATTGAGACAAAAAAAGCAATTATAATTTTAAATATAGTCCAGTAGATGCTTTTCCCTCCCAATACAGATATACAGACACAGCAAGACACATACATACACATACTGATGATCAGAAGAATACAATTTTTTGTTCTTGGAATAGAGAATAATACATCACTAATCATGATTAAAGGAAGATAAATTACCAACAATTCCACAACCAAAGAAACCAAATATTTTCACTTCAATTATTTGTTTTAAAATGTCCATTTTGGTCATATTTTTATGAATGCCAATTTGGCATACTGGAACAAATTTATATGCCATTATTATGTATAGTTATGTTTAACCATCATAATTGTCATATTTTCACAATATTTGTTGAAATTCATATTACAGTGCATTTAACCATTCACATGTTTTGTTTAGATAAGTTGTTTCCAATTTTTCTGTCATAAATAACATTGAAAATTGAAGTTTTGCTCTTAATAACTCTAATAAATGGTGCTATTGAGTCAAAGAATACAAAATTTCTGGTCTTGAACTCAATATCGCTTAAAAAACAACATTAAATCTTTTTACGTGCCCATTAGTAATATATAGTCATGTCACCTCTCCTCCATTTACATATGATTTTATTAATTTATGCAACACATTCACAGAAAACCTATTACATGATTGAAATCATAAGTCCCTGAACACAAAAGTGCCCCAGATATACAAAACATTGTATATTGTAAGGGAATTTACCTTTTACTATTGCACAAAATGTGCATGTTTCAAATTTTTTTCAAATTTGGGGTAACTCAAGACACTGAACAAGTTTATAATTATTCATATTTTCTTTATATTAATATGTTTAATTTTAAAATAAAAATAAATTTTATTCAAAATTCTGATGATCTTTGTCTTTTAGATAGGCAAAACCATTTTTCTCAGTCCCTCTTTAATTCTGTTTCTCAAGCTAGTTTTTTCTGTGCAAACTTTATAGCTAATTTGTTGCATATATACATATATATATTTTTAAGGGTATGGCAACATTGCTTAACCACTCTAGGATATCAAGACTTAACCAGAAATAGACAATTGTAAAACTAGTCAACCCACTTGCAATAATCTACAAATTATATTGTTTTTATTGTTTTATCTGCTGTATATTGTTTAAACATTTTAACAAAGTTTCAAAATATTTCATTCAACTATTATTTTAATTAGTCTACTTTATCATAAAAGAACAAATCTGTTTTTATTTCTCTTCCTATCCTTTCAATATTTCAAATAGTATTTAATTATTGTTTATTGCAATAATTTTTGTAGTATAACCATTCATATGCCTGAATTTTGTTGGCTTAGTTTTTTAATCTAAAAAACTAATTTTGAACTGCTTTATGCATTCTAATACATATTTTGCTTGTTTTTCTCATCATTCAACCACATAAACTTTATAAATCACCTTGGGAAATGTGCTCTTCAAAATTTATAGTTTGGAGAACCAACTGTAGCTCAATTGGTAAGGCTCCAGTTTACCACATGGGAGGAGCTGGGTTCAGTTCACAGGGCCTCCTTGAGCAGGCAGACCACCTCAAGAAGGCAAGCCCCCACAGGCAGGGCAAGCCACCATGGGCAGGGCAAGCCCCCACAAGCAGGGTTTTTATTTAAAAAAAATTATAGCTTTTTTTCAAGTATAATAAATAATTATATTTTTACTTGCACCAAATAAAATTTTGCTAATACTTTTTGTAAAAGTAACTCACATTTCTCAATAGGCATATTTTATGATTTAACATTTGTATTGTTATATGAAAAGATTACAAAAATGTGTATTCTTCTGATATCGCTTTTTTGAGACAATCTCAGATAGGATAAATTGGCGGTAATTTTGAGAATATACCTTGTCAGTTTCCAATATTGAAAAGAAACCCAAATTGACAGGAGTGGAGGGAGATTGCTTCAGGCAGGCAGTCATGTCCAGCCACCTAGGTAAAGAGAGAATTACATTAGTCAGGAGGCAGATACAGGCAGATAGCAGCACCACTTCAATTGACTCCAGGGGATCTAACCTGCCCAAGGGAAAAGAGGCAGCTAGTCTTCTGAAAGGCTAATTAACCCAAGGAAGCAGAATAGTTCAGAAGGAAGAATTACTGCCTAGCATATATGAGGTTTAATTCCTGGCTCTCCCTGGAAAGGTGATTCACCAGGTTATCAGGCATCCAGCTGAAATTTATGACAGAGAACATATAGACATTTTCTTTGTATTAGCTTTTCTTGGATCTCTTATTCTTTCAAAAAAAGTTTATTTTATTTTACTTCCCTTACTTTGCTCACTGAAGTCCAGTTAAAAACCTGCAGAGGGAAGGCTGGCAGGTGAACGATTGAGGAACACCAGCAGCCTGAGTAGACCCTTAGGGGTCTAAGAGATAAGGTGATTTTTCCATTTTTTTCTTCTGTCTCCTTTTTATAAAAAATGAATCACTGCTGTCTTGTTTCTTGCTTGTTTTATATCCCCTTACTTTGCTTCTCTGCTTGTTTATTTTTCTTTATTTTTCTTTTTTTCCTTTGGTTACTGATCTACTCTACGTACACTATTTCTTTCACCCCTTCATCATTATATCTTTTATTTTCCATTATTATTATTTCATTCCACCTCTTTTATTTGGTCTCCCATTTTTCTTGTTTTTATTTCTCCCTCTCTTCTTTTTCCTCTTTTTACTTTCTGTTTTTTTACTTTTTACTTTCTCTCCTTTCTCTTTTCTTTTCCCCTCTTTTTGCCAGTCCAGTCTTTTAATTCATTCTATGTATTTTTTCTCTATTCTGCTTCTTGTTACATTGTTTCTATTCCACTTACCTAATATTATTCCTTTGTGCTTCTTACTTCTGTTGAATTTTAAATTTTCTAAGCCTTGTACAGTTGCTCTCCTACCTTTTATTATTATCATTAATAATATATTTTTTGCCTTCCTATCTCTTTCTTTTAATCTGGTCCTAATTTTTTTTTCTTTCAAAACATAATAGACAGATCTCTCTCACATAAAACAGCTGAGTGAGGGCAAGATCCTGCCTGAGTGGGCTGTTTTGTGTACCCACAGAGTAGGAGGCTTCAGAGCATCAATGTAGAGGAAGTTGGACAAAGAGAAAAATTCTTCAAGGTGCTAATGGCTTGATTCTTGGTTGCTGTGCCTCCTCTTCCTTGATTTCCCCTTTTCTGTGGATACTGATTTGTTCTAACAATGCTATCTCTTTTCCTTCCTTCATCTTTTTATCTTCCACTTCTTGTTGTTGTTCTTAAATTCCTTATCTCTTTCTTTGGTCCTCAATTTTTCCATTACTTTTTCTAGCTTGTCTATCCTGTTTTATTTTCATAATTTTTTCCTTTTGTATTTTCTTTTCTCTTTCCCACTCTATGCATCATTTTGGCCTTTTAATTCATTATATATTTTTTCCTCTATTTTGCTTCCCATTTCATTGTTGGTACTTTTATTCCTATCACTCTACACTGCTCACATGAGTTAATTATTCAATTTCTAATGGTTACAATTATTAATACTATTATCCCTTTTCTTTTCTTATCTCTTTCACTTTCTCTGACCCTAAATTTTCTTTTCAAGGGAACATAGACAACAGCAAGGAAATAGCAGAAGAAGAACAAAGTGTAAAAGTGAAAACTTAATACATACACAAAAACAGCAATTAAATAAAACTGTAGCATAAAGAGAGAAGATAATCAACTTAATAAACCTATCAAAGTAAAAAGATGACCAGATAGCAACAAAAATTACAAACCATACTAAGAAAGCATAGCCCACTCCACTGAAAAAAACTAAAACCCAATAAGAGATGCAGAACAATGAACAACTAATTAAGCTGTCCAAACAATTATAATGGACCAATTTAATGGAGTGAAGGACGATAATAAGTATATTAAAAGGACACTGGGAGAACATAAAGAAATTTTAAACATACATAAAAAGATAGCAGATATTATGGTGATAAATGATACAATCCAAGAAATGAAAAAGACACTTGAAACACATAACAGCAGATTTGAACAGGCAGATTTGAGAGTTAGCAATGTGGAAGGCATTACATCTAGAATCAAAGAGATGGTAGAACAGATAGAAAAAGATAGAAAAATTCCATCAGGGACATAGGGATTTGAATGACAACACAAAACCAGAACATATGCATTACAGACCTCCCAGAGGGAGAAGATAAGGGAAAGGGGACAGAATAAGTGTTGGAGGGAATAGTGGCTGAAAAATTCCCAACCCTACTGAGGGAGATGGATGTACATGTCCAGGAAGGGCAGCACACCCCAAACAGTATAAATCCCAACAGGGCTACTGCAAGGCATATACTCATCAAACTGTCCAATGCTCAAACAAAGAGAAAATGCTGAAAGAGAAAAGAGAACCATCACATACAAGGGAAGCTGATTTCTCATCAGAAACCATGGAGGCAAGAAGACACTGGTATGATACAGGTAAAGTACTAAAAGAAAAAAAAAACTTCCAGCCAAGAATTCTCTATCCAGTAAAGCTGGCATTTAAAAATGATGGAGAGTTCAAAATATTCTTAGATAAACAGAAATTAAGAGAATGCCGGGTCCGGCTAGATAGCTCAGTGGATAAGACCTGGGGACCTCTCCGAGTGGGCAGATGGCCTTGGGAAAGGCAAGCCACCCTGGGTGGGGCAAAAGCCACCATGGACCAGGCAAAAAGCCACCACGGGTAGGGCAGAACCCCCACGGGCATGGCAAAGTCACCCGTGAAATACAGAGCTGCTTCCTGCGAAGCACAGAAGTCGTGCAGCCCACAAAACACGAGTACTGCTGCCTGCAAAACATGGAGTGGATCCACCCATGGAAATGGAATGGAGCCACCCACGAACAGAGTGAGCCGCCTCTGCAGAGGGCCAACTTGGCACATCGCCACAAAGATGGGAGGAGACAAGAAGCAGACATAGAAAAAACACGGAAGAATTGACACACAGCAAGAGCAAGCAGAAAGGGGGAGGGGGATATGTAACCAAAAAAAAAAAAAGAGTGTATGCCAATAAGAAACGTGCCCTTCAAGAAATACTAAAGGGAGTTCTGCAGTTTAAAAGGGGAAAAAAGGAGAGAGAGAGAGAGTTGGAGGAGAGTGTAAGAACAACTAAAAAGACAAAAAGAGAAATTAAACCAACATATGACAAACTTAAACCCAAAGAAAATATTAGTTATATAAGTAGTTCCTCAAGAGTAATAACACTGAATGATAATCGATTAAACTCAACAGTCAAGAGACACCAATTAGAAGATTGGATAAAGAAATATGACCCATCTATATGTTGTTTACAAGAAACTCACCTTAGACCCAGGGAATCAAGGAGGCTGAAAGTGTATGGCTCGTAAACAATATTATAAGCAAAAAATAATCAAAAAAAGGGCAGGAGAAGCTATACTATTATCAGACAAAATAGACATTAAATGCAAAACTACTGTAAGTAAGAAAAGGACACTATGTATTAGTAAAAGGGATGAACTTTCAAGAATAATGAACAATCATAAACATTTATGCACCTAACCTGGGCACCTCAAAATACATGAGGCAACCACTACAAAAACTAAGCAGAGAAATAGATGCCTCTACAATTATAGTGGGAGACTTTAATACACTGTTATCTAAAGTACAATGAAAATCTCAACAGAGAATCAATAAAGAAACAAAGACTTTGAATAATACATTAGAGGATCTGGATCTAATAGACATATGCAGATCACTAAATCAAGTACAGGGGATATACATTTTCTCAAATACACATGAATCATTCTCCAAGATAGACCACATGCTAGGCCACAGAAAAATTATCAATGAACTCAGAAAGATTGAGATTATACAATGTAATTTCACTGACAAAAATGGAATGAAGCTAGAAATCAGTAAGGGCTGGAGAACCAGATCAGACACATACATACACTTAGACAAACAGTGGGCCAGGAAGGAAATCTCAAAAGAAATCAATAACTACCTTGAAACTAATGAAAATTACAGAGAATATATCAAAACCAATGGGGTGCAGCAAACCTGTAATGAGAGAGTATTTCATAGCCATAAGTGCATATATCAAAAAAGAAGAAAAAGCTAAAATCAAAGACCTCACCACTCACCTGGAGGACTTAGAAAAAGAACAGCAAACTAACCTCAAAGGAAGTAGAAAGAAGGTAATAACAAAGATTAGAGCAGAACTAAATGAAATAGAAAAAAGAAAGGACTAGAAAACAATAAGAAATACAAATAGCTTGTTCTTTGAGAAGATCAATAAAATTCATAAACTCTTATCTAGACTATCAAAGAAAAAAAGAGAGAAGACACAAATACAGAAAATTAGAAAGTAGGAAGGGGATATAGAACTGATACCACAGAAATAAAGAGTATCATAAGTGAATACTTTGAAAAAAATGGACAAATTCCAGAAACTCACAAGCAGGCTACATTGATGAAAGAAGAAATTGATGAACTCAACAGTCCAATCACAAGTAAAGAGATAGACTTAGTCATCAAACACCTCCCAACTAAGAAGAGCCCATGACCAGAGGGATTCACAGGTGAATTCTACCAAAAATTTTGGAAAGAATTAACACCAATCCTACTAAGCTCTTCCAATAAATAAAAGTAGAAGGAACATGGCCTAACTCATTCTATGGTGCCAACATTACCCTAATACCAAAGCCAAAGACACCACAAGAAAAGAAAATTACAGACCAATCTCTCTAATGAACCTAGATGCTAAAATCCTCCATAAAATCCTTGCTAATCACATTCAACAACACATCAAATGAATTATACACCATGACCAAGTGGGTTTCATCCCAGGTATGAAAGGATGGCTCAACATAAGAAAATCAATCAATATAATACACCACACAAACAGATTTTTAAAAATCATGTGATCTCTATAAATGCAGAAACAGCACTGGACAAAATACAGCAGCCTTTCCTGATAAAAACACTGCAAAAGATAGGAATATAAGGAAACTTTTTGAACATAATAAAGGGTATATATTAAAAATCCACAGTTAACATCATATTCAATGGTGAAATCTGAAAAGTTTTCCATCTAAGATTGGGAACAAGACAAGGACGCCAACTATCGCTGCTCCTATTAACATTGTCTTTGAAATATTTGGACAGTAAGAAGTAAAAATTTCATTATTTGCACTCATAATGATCCTATACATAGAAAGCCCTGAGAAATCTACAACAAAGCTTCTAGAACATATAAGTGAGTTCATTATCCTCACGGGGTATAAGATCAATGCTCAATAAGTAATAGCATTTCTGTACACCAGTAATAAGCAATCTGAGAAAATCAAGAAAAAAATAACATCTAAAAAAGTAACTAAAAGTATCAATTCCTTAGTAATAAATTTAACTAAAGATGTAAATGACTTATACACAGAAAACTACACAACACTGTTAAAGTAAGTGAAAGAAGACTTAAATAAATGGAAGAATATTCCTTATTCATGGATAAGAAAACTAAACATCATTAGGATATCTATCCTATCCAAATTAATCTACAGATTTAATACAATATCAATAAAAATCAACACAGCATCTTTTACTGAATTGGGAAAAACTAAGTATGAAATTTATTTGGGAGGTTAAGGAGCCCTGAATAGGCCAAGACATATTGAAAAATGAAAATGAAAATGGAAGAATCATACTACTTGACTGTAAAACATACTACAAAGCTACAGGTGTCAAAAATGCATGGTATTGGCACAAGGATAAATATACCTACAAATGGAACCCGATTGAGAGTTCTGATATAGATCCTCATATATACAGTCATCTGATATTTGACAAGGCCATCAAGCCCATTCAACTGGTAGAGAATGGCCTCTTCAACAAATGGTGCTTGGAAAAATGGGTATCCATATCCAAAAGAGTGAGAGAGGAACACCGGCTCACATATTATACAAAAATCAATACAAAATGGATCAAATATCTAAATATAAGACCCAAGACCATAAAAACCTTGGAGGATAATTTAGAGAAGCATCTACAGGACTTATAATAGGAAATGGTTTCATGAACTTTGCACCCAAAACACAAGCAGCCAAAGAAAAAATGGATAAATGGGATCTCCTCAAAATAAAAAAAAAATGTTGTCACCTCAAAGGAGGTTACCAAGAAAGTAAAAATGCAGCCTACCCAATTGGAGAAAATATTTGGCAACTATGTATCTGAAAGGAGCATAATATCCAGCATATATAAAGGAATCCTACACCTCAGAAATAGAAAGGCAAACAACCCACTTGAAAAATGGACAAGCAACTTGAAAACACACTTCTCCAAGAAATACAAATGTCTAAAAGCACATGAAAATATGTTCAACATTATGAGCTATTAGGGAATTGCAAATCAAAACTACAATGAGATACCTTCTTACACCCATTAAACTGTCAGCTATTAAAAAACAGTTGACTATAAATGTTGGAGAGGATGTGGAGGAATGGGTAGCATCATTCACTGCTGATAGGAATGTAGAATGATCCTGTCATTAGGGAGGACAGTTTGACGGTTCCTCAAAAAACTAACTATAGAACTGCCATATGACCCAGCAATTCCACTGCTGGGTATATACACATAAGTATTGAAAGCAAGGACATGAACAGATATATGCATACCAATGTTCATAGTGGCATTATTCAGTATTGCCAAAAGTTGGAATCAACCCTCATGCCCATCAACAGATGAATGGATAAACAAATGTGGTACTTACACACAATGGAATATTACTCAGCTGTAAGAAGGAATACAGTGTTAACACATGGCATAACAGGGATGAATCTTGAGGACCTTATATTGAGTGAAGCAAGCCAGACATTGAAGGAAGAACATGACATGACCTAATAGATATGACTTAAGCAAATTGAGCAGACTCAGGGTTATCATCTGGAAAATAGGTTTATAGGAAATAAAAAGAGAGAAGAAGTTTGTGAGCAAATGCCCATATGGATGTTATCTATGATAAGATGAAAGTGTGTAGTTGCACATTGATGGGATATGACATGAGTGTAGTGATATTATTGGGTTGGGTGGTGCAGGATTGACAGGTTGTTAGTTGGGAAAGGGTGGGTTGGAAAGTCCACAGAAATGGGGGGAAGGTTGGGAGAAGGACCAGTTGAACATTGGGGATTGATGGCTGTGTGGTTGAAAGTACAAAGTTGAGAACACTCCTATGGTGATAAAACAAGGAAGGGTTACTGGTTTGGGGAGTTGGATGGAGGGCATTTGGAAGAGTTTTCTAGGGAGTGTATGAGTGATCATTTTGTCATAATGTGTTGATTCAGTGGGTGTAGACCCACAAAATGAGCAGGAAAAAGTTGTACTCACATCCTGGGGAGGACTGATATGTTCACAGAGGGGTGGGAGACTCTTTATTTTTTTTATTTTTATTTTTTAAAGATTTATTTTATTTTATTACATATCTCCCCTCCCCCCCATTGTGGCGATGCACTGAGGCTGGTCACTGCGCAGGAGCGGCTTTCCCCACTTGTGGGAGGCTTCTGTGTCCATTCACAGCTGGCTCTTGCTTCAGTTCATGGGTGGGTGGCTGGCTGCGCTCCATTCGCGGGAGACCTGCCCTGCCCGTGGTGGCTTTGCCCTGTCCATGGCAGTTTTTTGCCCTGCCCATGGTGGCTCTGGCCTGCCCATGGCAGCTTGCCCTTCTCAATGTGGTCTGCCCACTAGGAGAGGTCCCTGGGAACCAAACCCAGGGCCTCCCAATAGTATACCGGTGTCCTATCCACTGGGCTATATGGCCAGCCCCGGTGGGAGACTCTTTAGAGCAGGAGTGGTTCATAATAGGGGAGGACAGACCAATGTGTCAAGACCTCAGTGTTGTTTCAAGTAACTATGAATCTTATCATCTAAGGATTGAAACTGAGGGTTGATATGGGCCCCTAGGTGAGGGGGAGGGAGGAATATAATAGATGGAACAGGTGGTATTTAGTGGACAATGGAATTATTCCACATGATCTTGCAATGATGGACATAGGCCATGTTAAATATTGTCAAAAAAATTTTTGTTAATTTTTGGTTACATATCCCCCACTTTCTGCTTGCTTTTGCTGTGTTCATTCCTCTGCATTCTTCTGTGTCTCCTATGTCTCCCCCTGCTGCAGCGATGCACCAAGTCAGGTCACCACGTTGGTGGCTCTGCTCCATTCGCGGTTGGGTCTGCTTCCGTTCACAGGTGGCTCCACTTCCGTTCACGGGTGGATGTGCTCCATTTGCAGGTGAATTGCCCTGCCTGTGGTGGCTTTGCCCTGCCTGTGGTGGCTTTGCCCTGCCTGTGGTGGCTTTTTCCCCCTGCCCATGGTGGCTCTGCCCCACCCACAGCAGCTTGCCCTTCTCAAGGTGGTCTGCCCACTTTGGAGAGGTCCCCAGGAACCAAACCCAGGCCCTCCCATGTGGTGAACCAGTGCCCCATCCACTGGGCTACAGCTGGCCCCCTTAAATATTGTCAAAATTTATTAAAGTATATGGTCTAAACTATCAACCAAAATGTATAGCATTGATCATGATTAGTAGGTATGTTTCACTATTTGTATATCAGTTGTAACAATGGTGCCATCCACATATTAAAATGTATTAATATGGGAAAGGGGAAAAAGGAGAAGATGTTCGGTATATGGGGATCCCCTGTACTCTGTATGTGAATTTACTGTGAATTAAAACTTCTGTGAAAACAAAATAAAAAAATGTAAGACATTGGGGAATAAAGGGAAAAAAATGTCAGTATGTAAATGACACCAGATACTACAGTGGTGAAAAACAGCCAAAATTTGAAAAAAATATTTTCCATTATTTTTAATATCCCAATCTTTTAATTTAATT
>PVKH010011904.1:0-10058 GCA_004027955.1 Chaetophractus vellerosus | reverse complement strand
GACCGAACCCAGGACTGCCTCCCATGTGGTAAACCGGCACCCTATCCACTGGGCTATACAGCCGGCCCCTAGCTTTGTTTTTTGAAGAGGTATTTTAGGCTGTCCAACGACTGTCACTTCTTTGTCTCATCAGGTGCTTTTGATGAGCTGGCACTTCCTTGGACAGCTGGCTTCACTCAGGATAAGTGAACCCAGCTGGCAATCCTTTTAACTCTAATAGCTGTGGGAGTGATCAGAACTACAGAATGAGGTTCCTTCTATTTTGGCTCTAATTCAGAGTGAGGCCTGTTTTTTTTTTTGTTTGTTTGTTTGTTTGTTGTGGTTTTTTTGCCAAGTTTTGATCAGAACCTGCTTCCCAGGTCCTGGGTGAGGAAAGGTTACCTGTAGACTATCTTGAAGGGGTTAAGCTGAAGTGGGTCCTAGCCACCTTGTTTGCCATTTCCTTCCTGGTGGGAAAATGCTTAGCCCTGGTAGGATGGCATGTGGGTTTGCCAGTTCTCCTCAGGATATGAGTGGGACAGGTTTTGGAATAAAGGCTAGGAGGGAGACCTGGGTTAAGCATGCCTTTCATTAACTACTAAGAAAATGAAGTTTACCAGGACCTTCTAACATGTTCAGTGACCCTCTGCATATGATCTAGAATAGAAAAGATATCCATGTAATAATTAGGCATATATCTAGAATAGAAGAGCTATAGTACAGTATTTAATACTAATCAATGCACTAATCAATGCATAAGTTTTTCTTTGAGCTGCATGTAATAGATCTAAGCTCTGGGTTTGCAATACCATACATGTTATCTCTCCATGGCAGCAGGCCATAATGCCAATTGTGTTTAAGTTCTACTTACATCACTTTGGTAGTCACTGCTCCACTTGGTATGTCCTTCACACAGCAGCATGCTGCAGCACTGTTGACCCTAGAGAAGCTAGGAAGGTAGGCTTCAGTGTTCCACCAGCCTGGTATGTAGCGCCCTTCGGCACCATGAACAGTACCAGTCTGGAGGCGATATCCATTGCATTTTGAGCCATCGCTGGATGCTCTAAGAGTCCGAAACTGCAACATAGTTTTCATCCATTTCAGGAGCACAACTAGAGATGTATTAGATACCTTTATTATTTTAAGGTTCAGTGACCAACCTGGCCAGTAACTCAAATGGAGAGGCAAAATGCAGTGTATTAAGGCCTGGTACAAGAGAGTTTGACAGTACTAAAGTCTGTCTCTTTGGATTTTTATACGTTTTTTTTTAACACTTCCATTGCAACGTATGACATAACAAATGAACTTAACCTTTCGGTACTTTGCTTTTTACTTCTACACCTTTACCTTGAAGATGTTAACTCACAGGTATTTTACTTTAGCAGTAAAGGAAAAACTGTTTTTTCCATTATTTATGAAAACTGAAAATTCCCAATGAAATCAAGATTATCTTTCCTTACCATCATTTGAATATGCAGATTGAAGTGGCCTCTGACAGGTTTTCCAATTATGAAGTTACTTTTTGTTATTAGCATCAGTTCAGTTTCTGTTTAATAATGACTTCTTGGAATTAGCCATGTAAGTATTTCAGTTTAAACAATGCTTCTACAAACTTCTTATAACTACCCATAACCACAAAAACCATAGTTCATTTCAATTTAGGCAAAAACAATTTTATTTTATTTTTTCACGAAGAGGTTTTTAGTAATTTCATTAGTCAAAACTTAACAATTTTCATCATTTTAAAGATGCCCATATTTATTTATATATTTATCAATATATAAGAGCTTATTTAATTTTTGGCCTTTTGCATAGAGCTCTTTTAAGAATTTTCACTTGTCAATTTAATATTACCATCTGGAGGTATCAAAATATACACTGACACTGAACAGACAAACTCAAAGAGTGTTAAGACATACCAACAGAAACATAAAGCTGGGGAGGGAGCCTGTTTCCCTCGTGGGACGGGTTCATGGATATCCTACTTAAGAGGACCCTGCATCTCCCTCTCTTCTTGGGGTCCTGGGAAAGTAGCATAAAAGGAGGACATAGGGGATCTCTGGCCACTTCCCCTCTCTTTTGCAAAAAAGATTCGAACTGTAAAATGGTGTTATAGTTGAAGTCTCATTAACCGGCCATTGTTCTTTGAATTCTAGTTTGTATTGAGGCCATTTGACATTACAGTAGAATATCATCTGTTTTCGTTTCAAGTCAAACAAGTTAAAGTGTTTTCAGTGTGTGAGAATGCAACTGACAAGGGAATCCCGGGGGATGGACTCTCCTTGTCCCATCCGGACGAGCTAGGAGCCCAACAACTTTGGAGGCCAACAACCTAGGAGGCCAAGTGGAAGTTGCTGGGTAGGCGTCTCCGCCCGGAACCGAACATGCTTTAGGAAAGCGCAGTGTAGAGAGGCACACACTTCTGTACCCTACCGACCTGCTGCTTCTGAGCTGGCAGAAGAGGGGTGGCACCTAGGATGTCGGGACAAGGAGTGGACTCACCTGACCCGGATCTTGCAATATTGGGGATTGATTGCACTGATCTTGGCTTGGTCTCCTAGATCTGAGTCATGGCACCAAATGTTATTGCTAAATTTTATTGCTGCTTTTGTTCCTCGGTTCAGATGGACTTCAGAATGAAAAAAACGCGACCTCAATGCAGCAACCAGACATTTATTTAATTGCAACTCAGTGTCACAGCTCCGGTGGGCCAGGGCAAAGATGGAAGTGTCCTCAGTGTTACAGTTCAAGTCTGGCCAGGGAGTCGACAGAAGTGCACCACAGCTCAGTTTTATACCTTGGGTGACCAGGGCAAGATGGAAGCACACCTGGGGCACAGATGGAAGCGCACCCAGGGCTTTGGGGCTTTGCTAGATATAGGTTCACTGTGCAGCCACCCTGGGGTGGAGCCTTACATTGCGATATTCTAATTGGTTTGTCATTGGGTTCCGCTCCAGAGCACTGGCTAGGGTTTGGAAGCTAGATTAGCATTTTATGTTAATAGGGCAAGCTGACTGGAAGGCTTTGGCTTAGCTGGTTATTAATTAGGACAATGGCTTGAAAACCTCTTATCCTATTGGTTGGTTCTTCCTCTCCCTGCCCAGGGGTCACAGTTCGGTCACCGGTTGGCTCCTTCAGTATATATTAGAACAGTGGCCTTCTAAGACTTTTTAAAAATCATTGTTAATGAATATGATAAATCTGCTGCAGGTTCCAGTTAAACCCATTTTCTAGATATTCCAAAAAATTTTAATCTTAGTATTTGAGTGTATAGCCTTCATAGTAGCACCTTTCTGAATAAATATTTGTAATTGATTTCACTGGCAACTTCAAATTAAGAACAAAATAAGGTGTTTATGCTTTATCCTGTTTCAGTATCATCCATTAATACTCATAAGAATATTTGCTTTATTGATATTATTTTAAATTATAACCATTTTTTATTTTTTCTGGTTGAAAACTAAGTTCAGAGGTTTTGATTTTGGTCTTGTCTTTAAAGTGAAAAAAGTAAATAAAATGACCAGAAAAGGTAAAAAAAAAAAAAAAGTTGCTAGGTTTAAATGTTATGTTTTTTCAAAAGTGAAAAAACTTCTTTTTCTACAACTAAGGACAAAACAAAGGTATCATGGAGCTATATTGATAAAACAGACTTTCTGCTTTCCGTGCTTATTAGTCAGGAGAAAATTTGTTATAACCTTCCACTAAAATCGATGAATGATTTAAAAAAACTTTGTTACTTTAACAGAGAGAGAACCAAATTTTGGTTCTGCATCAATATACTATTTGATACTAAGGCTTTTAAAACTTTATAGATAGACCTATTAAATTTTACCCAGCTTTGACCACAAAGATTTCTTTTCTGCGAACTTTTTCTGTATTTGTTCAGGTTTCATTCTACATTCTTCTTTTTTCTTAATAACCAGTTGTTTTGTTTTAGGACAAAATTACTTTTTTAAAAAAAATAATAATAATAAAAAAAAGAAACACATTTTATGTACTTTGCATACTCGAGTTACCAAAATGATTTTGGAAACTGGCCTCCAGGCAAACCTCTTACAATGTACAATTACTATCAAAATTAAACAAACTTGGGGGCCGGCTGTAGCCCAGTGGATAGGGCTCCGGTTCACCACATGGGAGGCCCCGGGTTCGGTTCCTGGGGGCCTCCCCGAGTGGGCAGACCGCCCTGAGAGGGCAAGCCGCCCAGGGCAGAGCCACCATGGGCAGGGCAAAAAGCCGCCATGGGCAGGGCAAGTTGCCCACGAGCGGGGCAAGCCGCCTGCGCGGTGAGCTGACTCGGTGTGTCGCCGCAACACGGGGAGACAAAGCAGACACAAAAGAACACAAAAAAATTAACACAGCAAGAGCAAGCAGAAAGGGGGGGATATGTAACAAAAATATATATATATATTAAACAAACTTGTCAGAGTAAGGACTTAATTTGATTATATGCAAACATAATTTTTCTTCATCTTAAATACTTAGTAGTATGCAATACCAGAATATTGCTAGCTCATAGGGAATAGTTTTCAGAAATATATGCTTTCTGTAGTTTGCTATTTTGTCAATACTTCAGGGAGGTATATTATGAAAATTCCAAAATTGTGAATAACTTTAAAAGCATACTGATTCCCAGGTTCTGGAACACACTATAATTGTTTAATTTGTTTTAATCATAATTTAGAAAAATAATTTCATAGCTTTTAAGGATGTTTTTCTTTACTGAAATTTGACAATTGGATTATTAATTACTCTTATTTTAAGCCTGTTAAAAGGTTTAAATAGAGAAATTACAGGGTAAGCTATGACTCTTTAATTTCTGGCCTGGTTGATAAGAGTTTTAAGCTAAACTTGCATTTCCTTTTCTTGTTACACCCAGCTTAGCCAAACTTGCATTAGGAAAAACTTTCTTCCTCTTCCAATAGTTTTTTTTTTTTTCCCCCTCAACTCCCCTGAGTTGGTTTTTTCATTTTTGTTTCCTTGTTGTTTATGTTTGTTTTTATTTTTAGGAGGCACTGGGGACCAAACCCAGACCTTCTATGTGAGAAGCAGGCGCTCAACCGCTTAAGCCGCATCTGCTCTCTCCCCAGTAGTTTTTATATTCAGAATTCTATATGAACTTTCTATCCTGCTTAGCTTTTCTGATTTGGGCTGCAGAAATATTCATTTACATATAAGCAATTATTTTACTTTTAGCAATTTGAATAGAGCTTTTAAGGATTTTTATTTAATTGGATAGTACCATCCTGCAGTGTGAAAATATACACTGAGCAAATAGGCAGACACAAATACAGAATTAGACAAACACACATCTCATTATTACCTATAGTTCTCATTCTCATACAAGATAAGTTTAACTGTAAATTAGCTTTATATTTAAAAGATCTCTTTGAAGGATATTTTTTAAAACAATTTATTGAAGTGTATCATTCATACATGAACATACATAAACAATAAGTGTAGTTATTTGCTTATAACTAAATTATTCCCAATGCTTTAAAATACAGTTTATGGGGGTGAATGTGGTTCAAGCAGTTGAATGCCTGCTTCTCACATGTGAGGTCCCAGGTTTGGTTCCTGGTGCCTTATAAAAGCAAAACAAAAAAACAACAAACAAACAAAAATCAACTCAGTGGAGTAGATGTGGCTCAGTGGTTGAACACTGGCTTCCCACATCTGAAGTCTCAGTTCAATCCTGGGCCCAGGTACCTCAAAAAAAAAAAGTACAATTTACAACATTTTCCTTTACTTTTAGAGCTTTGCTTATCTCCCTCTTCAGCTTTGACAGACCTCAGCTGAGCAATACAAATTGCAGTATATACTCACTAAGGTTTTCAAAGTCTTAGGGAGTACTGGTTTTTCCCATGACTTGCTGCTTTTAGGATTTCCTGCACTCGAGGTGGAAGGCCCCACACTTTCCATTCCTTGGAGATAACAGGACTCCGGCAGCTGGCCACCAGACTGGAAGAGTGGACATCCAACCCTGTTTTCCTCAAAGGTTGTGGAGTTCCTCCTGGCTCTTGTTCCAAGTAGGTAAATTACAGTTCACACTTAGTTATGAGAGAAAGCAAGGTTATTAACACTAGTGGATGGTTGGGAGGCAAGGGTGTCTTAACTTTGCCTTCTCCTGAGCCATGGGGGAAAGGAAGTTTCTATGGATTCAAACGGGGAAGCATAGTTACCATTACAAAGATGAAGCCAGTTCTCAAGTACCCACAAGCAAAGGCAAACTCAGTTTAGAATTACTATCACAATAGCAAATCTAGGCTAAATAGCAATATCAAATGTGATTCTTGTGCTGTTTTATAATATAAAGTCATCTATATAAATGGTCTTATCCTAACTCTTGGTTACAGTTCTTAGTATATTTTTATTTAAAATCAAACTAGGAACTTTTGTTTATTAGCTAAGCAATTAAAACTATTTTATGAGAAACAGTAATGCTGTTGAGTTTTCCCACTCTTCGAGCAGTTGAACTAATTCCATGTGGTTTCTTTTATACATTAAAACCAATTGCAGGATAGAATTGAAATTTAAAGATTCATTTTTAGGTTACTTTTCACTGTTATTTAATTTGTAACAGGCAAACCCCAAATCTAGCTTACCAGCTCTTAGGCATGAGCAGACTGACAACATTAAAGCAAGCATGATTAGAACAAAAGAAAGTATTTTACACACTTACTTAGCATGGGGAAAGACCCGATTTTAGAACCACCTTTAAACCACCCATGGTAGAGACCTCATCCTGAAACTCCCAGCTTTGCTCCTTCAAGAAAATCTCTGGATAGCTGTTAGGCATGGAGTTGGGAGGCTCAGGGAAGCCTCCCTCTGATGAGACACAAATTGGGGTTGCATTTTCATTAGCTACCTCTCCTAAGGGTTAAAATTCTGCGGGCTGGGTCAGGGCTTTAACAGCTTCCTCCCTGAGGTGATACTGTATTCAGCCTAGATTTAGATTTCCCATTTACTCCCCTTATCAGGCACAACTGAGATGAGAGAGGTTTGGAGTGGCAGGTCAGGACTGGGCAAGTGACTTCTATGTTAATTAAGAAATTAATGATCTTACCTGCCACATCAGGGGTCACCCGAGGCTCCTTCAGGTTGACGGTTTGCAGTGTTGTCCAGGGAGCCATGTCTGACCCAGGCCCCAGCTGTCGCACTCTGGGGCAAGGGAGGGGGGCCAGGAGTCTGCCTCTCCACATTTGAGGGAGATTTCTGCTGAAATGGAATCCTGAATTTGGGTGGTTCTAAGGTGACAAGGTGCCTTTAAGAGCAGCAGCTAAAAGGTGAGTTTATCCCCATGCCTTTTGCCAGCACCTCCTTACCTGCTGTTTCTTGGCCATGTAGTTTTGATTGTTGAAAACTGTGGAGGCTGTTTCTCAAAGGGAGTTAATGGAAGTTGGGGACAGGAAAAGTTTTTGCAGCTTTTTTACAAATATTTGAGGCAGACTGGCTAATCAAGAGAGTTTCTAGGAGGATCTGTCCTTTTCTACAGTCAGGATTTTTTGTTCTGTCTCTTAAGTAATTTCCCTGAGCTTGTTATAATTGACCAGTTTGGTATGCATTTCCTCATCCTTTTTAGAAGACATGTAACCACATGGTCTCTAGCACTTAGCTCTGTCTGTCCCCTCCTTCCCTTTTACACAGGTTTAACTGAAATTCAGGGTCTCATACAGAGGTTACTTTTGGCTGTCCTCTAATTTGTACTGCAGCCATGTGGTATGGCAAGAAAGAATCAACTTTTTAATTTTCTTTTTAGACTGTTACTAGTCAGGTTATCCTAATCCCTGAGAAGACACCCCAAGGGAGAGTCTGCTGGAATGCTGGAGGCTGTACCATCATTCTAGGGAGAAATATGGGAGAAAGTTTGTCAGCCAAACTGGCATCCCAGACCCAGCCTGACTGAACTTTCAGCATCCACACTAAACCACCCAGGCTGTTCAAGTGCTGGGGATGTTTGGAGTGAGTTTCCAAACCAAAGCACCCAAGGGAACACAACTTTTCTACAGCCCCTTTCCACATTACACTAGATTTTTAAGATAATTAGGAAATAAGTTACACTTAGAGACATGGGACCCAAAATCAGAACGTCAATAAGGAAGTGACCTAAGACTGATTTTATGACTTCTTGGGGAGTAGGTGAGGGTTAAGCCTGGAGTTAACGCTGAACCTATTTATTTTGTAAGCCAAATTATTGAAGAAGATTTGTGCAGAGAAGACAAAAACAGCTTATCACAAGAAAGCCGTGAGATTTGGTGTTGCTGTGATCACCTTGAGGTTTTTGAAGACATAGGAGGAGGAGATGATGGTGGAAGTTAGGGAAGGAGGTAAGGACATAGACATCCAAAAGCTCGGTAGAGCTGCAACTCCCACTCTACAACTCAATGGACTCACCCAGGACACCTAGCAGGGAGATGATGATGGACAACGGCTATCCCAGGGACTGGAGAGAGTCTGCAGCTGCAGGTAGGATAATCTCATCCATCTTATCTATGGGATATAAGCCCCCTCTCACTTGGAGGTGGAGGGCACATCACCATCCCAGACTCCTCAGGATTGCAGGAAGAGCTATGGACTAGAGTGGACTTACTGGTATCCTGTTATAGACTTATTGTGATTCACGCAATGGAAGAAATTACAAAATTATGTGGAGCCAGTGGCCACTGGATGCTTTGGGGGCAGGGAAAGGGAAAAGCAGTTGTAATACAGGGGCTTTTTCAGGATTTGGGAATTATCCCAAGTGACATTGCAATGACAGATATAGGTCATTTTATATCATCATATAACATGCAGAACTGTGTGGGAGAGAGTGTGGTCTACAATGTGAACTATGGTCCATGCTTAGTGGCAAAGCCCCAAAATTCTAATGAAGAATATATGTGGGAGGTTGTGGGAGGTGGGGCATATGGGTACCCCTAAGATTTTTGTGTAACATTTATGTAATTGATGTATCTTTAAAAAAATTTTAATTAAAAAAATAAATATTAAAAAAAGATGACATAGACAGAAAGTCTGAGAGTATTTGAGGAAGTGACAGTGTTGGCAACATTTATATTGGAAGGGTGTTAAAGTGGGTGGATCGCCTAAGTTCCCATGCTTCCTTTGGACTCCTCCTTGAATTGGGGAATATCCCCAGTCAGGTTCTAAGGGTGGTGTCACCCGCTGCCTAGAGTCTCCTTGATCTGCATGGCATGGGGTTTAGCCCCTACTACCTTCAAAACGGGAACCAGAGAACACTGGGTGAACCAAGGTTATGTCCTTTGGGAACAGGGCTGGAGACCCATATGGAAATGGAGACAGACATACAGATGGAAAGTCACATATGTCCACATCCCCCACCCAACAGACACACAGATTTCTCTTAGACTCACCAGTCACGTCAGATGAAGGGGGCGGGAGTGGGAGGTTACCAGAGGTGATTATCTCCTCCCTGGCTCACCATGAAGTGTTATTGGAATTGGTGGTCAGTGTCTAGGTTCTTGGCTTTGTCACGAGAAAGAATTCAAGGACAAGCCACAAATTAATTAAACAAGCAGAGAATTTATAGGGGGGTAAAGCAAGAGAATAGAAAAATACCTTTTGAGTGTAAGGTGGGCATTCTCAAGAGAGAAACGCAAAGTTCTTCTCTGAGGTCCCCTGTTTTATGGGGGTCCAGGATTCCAGGGTCTGTGCTGATTGGCATATTTGAGACAAAGCAGGGGAACTCTTCTGGGTGATTTGATTCTCTTAGGGGGTTAGGGGTTGCTTTTTGTTGGTGATTGGCTTCTGGCTGCTGTCCATGAGCTCTGAGGGTGTGCCAGCCAGCAGTGATTGGCCTCTGGTCATTATCCTCGAGGCATGAGGTAACCTGAAAGCAAGGTGAGTGGGTGGTGGTGATGCCCCTTCTGCCCCTTCCCTCTTTCCCACCATGTAATGATGTTGCTGGCTGCCTTCTGATAACACAGCTGCTGGGTATATGCTGTGTGCTGTAAGCTGCAGAGTATTTGTGCTCTATGTTGCCCCTTCCTAACTTACCTGTGTGACTTAGCAGGCTGATGTAAGTCAGCAGGCCATTGACTCAGTTTCTGTTTGTGTGACTT
>PVKH010011903.1:0-17534 GCA_004027955.1 Chaetophractus vellerosus | reverse complement strand
ACCTGCCCTGCCCGTGGCGGCTTTTGCCCTGTCCGTGGCAGCTTTTTGCCCTGCCCACGGCGGCTCCGGCCCGCCCATGGCGGCTTGCCATTCTCAAGGCGGTCTGCCCGCTAGGAGAGGTCCCCGGGAACCGAACCCAGGGCCTCCCATGTGGGATCCCAGCGAGCTCTTTATCCACTGAGCTATCTAGCCGGGCCCTTAAAAAAGTTTTTATTCTGGTAACATATAACTGAAAATTTCCCATTTTAACCACTATCGAATATACAATTCAGAGGTGTTAATTTTACTCACAATGTTGTTACTGAAATTTTCCATTATACCCCAAACAAATTCTGTACCAATTAAGCATTAACTCCCTATTCCCTACCCCTACTCTGGCCTCTGATAACCTGTATTCTACTTTTTCACACTATGGATTTGTTCATTCTAATTATTTCATATCAGTGAGATCACACAATATTTGTCCTTTTGTGTCTGGCTTATTTCACTCAATATATATATTTGTTTAATTAGAAAAATAATTTATTTCTGCTCCTGCCATACATTTTATTGTTCAGGAAACAATCTTACATACATATCTGAAATAATGTACTATCACACACTCTGTTTAAAGGCAAAGCACCATAGGCAAAGCTGATCAACTGCCTAGTGTTCTCAAGTTACAGGATCTCGCTTCCTGATTTTATAGTAATTTCCGAAAATCAGAAATGCTGACTCCAAAAACTGTTAAGGGAGTTGTAAAAAAAAATCACTTTATTCAATATTATAGTTGTATAAATGGAGTATATTTCCTTCTAGAAATGAAAACTAAGAAGAAAATGCCACTTAACATCGTTAGTATGCCAGCATAGGCCAGTAGGAAAAAATACTGTAATAAGATTGTCTCGCTGTTATTACCAAGAAGAAATTCTAGTCCAAGCTTTAATAAGCTTCCTATGTTTTCACAAGATGTTTCTTCCTCTGCTACTTTTCATCCTTTTCCACATTTCAGATTAGAGGATTGGTATAGCCTTTAAAACTTCATTAACAGGAGCAAATCCAGTATCCACTGATTTCTTCTCAAAAGGCACTCTAACCCATCAGATAGCCTGGTAGTTTCATCCTCATGAATGCTCTAGCCGTGAAAAAACTCAATAGGACACAGACAAATCCAAGGAATAGAAGAAGAAATCTATTGAGTTTTGGAATGTTTGGTGCATTGGATCTATCCAAGATTAAATCCTAAACCCCCCATTGTAAACAGGAAGCTGAATGCAAGTCCTTCCATAATATATTGTCCATTTACTCTGTAGGTCAGGAAGGCTACTGGCCTCTGATGCCCATGTTCATCAGTCATAGAACCAACACTTAGAGGTCCAACAATAACATCATAAATTATTCCTCTGGTGATGAGGAAGTAAGACACTACCACCAGAACGTACACAGTCATGGCCGACAGCATGTGCACCCAGGGCAACTTCTTCAGCTTCAGGTTTGGACATTCGAACACTAAGAAGGGGACTTGGTACAAAGTCTCCATGTTGGTGGCAGCAGGAGCAGCTCTTGGGCTCAAGCCCCACACACTGCCCGGAAACTCAATATGATATCTTTATCAATGGTGTCCCATGTATCAGAACCTCATTTTTTATGGCTGAATAATATTCCCTTGTATGTATATACCATATTTTGTTTATCCATTCATCTGCTGATGGTCACTTGAGTTGCTTCCATCTTTTGGCAATTGTAAATAATGCTGCTATGAACAAGAGTATGCAAATATCTGTCCTAGTCATACTTTCAATTCTTTGGGGTACTTACCTAGAAGCAATTTACAGATTCAGAGCAGATTTACAGATTTACAGAGCAATTTATGATATTTCCAGGTCATATGGTGATTCTAAACTTAACTTTCTGAGGAACCCTCAAACTCTTTTCCACAGCAAATGGACCATTATACATTCCCACCATTAGGGAACAAGTGTTTCTACTTCTCCACATCTTCTCCAACCCTTGTTATTTTCTTTCTTTTTTTTTTTTTTTTAATTAGTAGTCATTCTAGTGTGAAATGATTTGTATTTTTGTTATGGCTAATGATGTTGAATATTTTTTCATGTGTCTTTTAGCCACTTGTGTATCTTCTATGGAGAAATGTCTATTCAAGTCTTTTCTCCATTTTTAATTGGGTTGTTTGTCTTTTTGTTATTGAGCTGTAGGATTTCTTTTATATTCTGGATAATAAACCCTTATTGGACACGTGGTTTACAAATATTTCTCTCCCATTCTGTAGGTTATGTTATTACTTTCATGATGAAGTACTTTAATGCATGAAAGATTTCTTTTTATGAAGTCCCATTTATTGACTTTTTGTCTTCTGTTGCTCATGCTTTTGGTGTAAAGTCCAAGAAACCAATGTCTAACTAACACAAGGACCTAAAGGTGCTTCCCTATGTCTTCTTCAGGAGCTTTATAGTTCTGGTTCTTATATTTAGGTCTTTGATCCATTTTGAGTTAATTTTTTAATACAATGTGAGTTAGGAGTCTGCCTTCATTTTTTTTTTTTTTTTTGCATATGGATATCCAGTTTTCCAAATACTATTTGTTGAAAAGACTATTCTTTCCCCTTTGAGTGAACTTGGCGCTCAATTGACCATAGATGTGAGGGTTTATTTCTGAACTCTCAATTCAATTTCATGGGACTATATATCTGTCTTGTGCCTACCATAATGTTTTGATTACTATAACTTTGTAATAAGTTTTAGAATCAGGAAGTGTGAGCCCTCCAACTTTTTTATTCTTTTTCAAGATAATTTTGGCTAGTCAGAGTCCCTTCCCTTCCAAATAAATTTGATGATTGGCTTTTCCATTTCTGCCAAGAAGGCTGTTGGAATTTTGATTGGGATTGTATTGAATCTATAAATTGCTTTGGGTAGAATTGATATCTTAATAATATTTGTCTTCCAATCTATGAACATGGAATGTCCTTCCATTTATTTGGTTCTTCTTTGATTTCTTTCAGCAATTCTACATGCGTCTTTTACATCCTGCATTAAATTTTACCTAGATATTTGATTTTTTAAATTGCTATTGTAACTGGAATTTTTTCCTTGACTTCTTTTTCAGATTGTTCATTATTAGTGTACAGAAACTACTGATGTTTGCATGTTAACCTTGTACCACATCACTTTACTGAATTCATTTATTAGTGTTAGTAGCATTTTTGTGATTTTTTTCTGGATTTTCCATATATAGGATTTTGTCATCTGCAAATAAGGAAAGTTTTACTTCTTCCTTTCCAATTCGGATGCCTTTTATTTCTTTTTCTTGCCTTATTGCTCAGGCTAGAAAGTCCAGTATAATTATAAATAGCAGTGCTGAGAGTGGACATCCTTGTCTTGTTCCTGATCTTAGAGGGAAAGGTTTTAGTCTTTAAGTATTGAGTATAATTAGGGTGATGCTGGTCTGAGTTAGGAAATATTCCTCCTCTTCAATTTTTTGGAAGAGTTTGAGCAGGATTGGTATTAATTCTTGGAATGTTTGGGAAAATTCTCAAATGAAGCCATCAGGTTTAGGCTTTACTTTGTTGAGAGATGTTTGATAACTGATTCAATCTCTTTACTTGTTATTGGTCTGTTGGGATTTTCTATTTCTTCTTGAGTCAGGTATTTTGTGTTTCTAGGAATTTGTCCATTTCATCTAGGTTATCTAATTTGTTGAAGTAAATTTGTCCATAATATCTTCTTATAATCCTTTTTATTTTCTTTTGATGTTATTGCACCTCCCTCCATCACTTCTGATTTTAGTTATTTGTATCTTCTCTTTTTTAATCTTTTAAGTCAAGCTAAAGGTTTGTCAATTTTATCTGTTCAAAGACCTAACTTTGGGTTTTGTCAATTCTCTCTTGGTTTATTTATTATCTTGTTTGTTTGTTTGTTTTTTTTTATTCTATATATCATTTATCTCTCCTCTAATCTTAATTTCCTAGCATCTACTAGCTTTGGGTTTAATTTCTTTTTCCTTTTCTAGTTCCTAAATATTGAGGTCAGGTCTCTGAGTTGAGATTTCTTATTTCTTAATGTAAGTATTTTGGGCTATAAATTACCCTTTCAGCAGTGCCTTTAGTGCCTCCTATGAATTTTTGTTATGCTGTGTTTTTGTTTAAATTTGCCTCAAAATATTCCCTAATTTCCCTTGTGATTTCTTCTTTGATCCATTGGTAAAGAGTCAGTTGGTTAATTTCAATGTATCTCTTAATTTCCCCATTTTCCCTCTGTTACTGACTTCTTTGCTTCATTCCAATGTAGTCAGGGAAGACACATTGTATGATTTCAACATTTTTAATTTATAGAGACTTGTTTCAGAATTTAATATGTGGTCTTTACTGATGATGCATGTGACTAGACAATAATGTGCATTCTGCTGCTGTTGTGTGAAGTGTCATAAATATGTCTGTTAAGTCATATTTGTCTACAATATCATTCAGATCTTTTTATTTATTGACCTTCTGTCTAGATGTTCTATTCCATTATTGAAAGTGGTATATTAAAGCCTCCTACTATTAATATAGACCTATCTGTTTCTATATTCAAATCTGTCAATATTTGCATCATATATTTTGGGGCTGTACTTTTAGGTGCATGTAATTTATCATTGTTATGTCTTCTTGTTGAATTGGCTCTTTTATCAGTATATAATGACTTTCTTTGTCTCTCCTAACAGTTTTTACTTCAACTCTCTCTATATTTTTAATATTAGTACAGCTACCCCAGCTCTCTTTGGTTACTTTCGGCATGGTATGGGTTTTTTTTTTTTTCCAATTTTTTCACTTTCAATGTACTTGTGTCTAAGGTGAGTCTCATAAATAGCATTCATTTGGATCATCTTCTTTTATCTGTTCTGCAAATCTCTGCCCTTTGATTACAGAGTTTATTCCATTTACATTTAAAGTAAATACTGATAATACAGCACTTTGCTATGTCAGTTTGCTTGAATCTTTGAAAGCCTCTTACCTTTTTTGTCCCTCACTTCTTCTGGTAATACCTACTTTCATATTTATTTTATTTTTTTGTAATATACCATTTTGAGTCCTTTCTCGTTTCTTTTTGTATACGTTTTTCATATATTTTCTTTGTGTATACCATGGGGCTTAAATTTAACACCCTAAATCTATAAGAATTTGATCTGATACCAACTTAACTTCAATAGCATACTCATATGAAGTTCCTATAGCTCTTTGTCCCCACACCATTTGTTGTACATGTTACAAGTTATGTTTTTATACATTGTATGTCCAAAACCATACATTCATCATTACTTTTTATGTATTTGCATTTTAGAATCTGTATGAATTAAAAAATGGAGTTACATACCAAAATATACAACAGTACTGGCATGTATAATTACCTCTATGGTCACCTTAACAGAAGTCTTTAATTTTTTATGATTCTTCAATCCACTGTCTAGTGCCTCTTCCTTTCAGTCTGAAGTACTGAAGCATTGCTTCCTGGGCACATCTAGAGGTGATGAACTCCATCAGCTTTTGTTTATCTGGGAATATCTTAATCTCTCTGTCATTTTTGAATGACAGTCTCGCTGGATATAAAATTCTTAGTTGACAGGCATTTTGAACCTCCTATCAAAGAAGATCAGTCAGAGAAGAATGTTATGTGTAGGGTCCTCTTGTCTTTTCTGAGGAGGCATACTTGCTTGTGGCCTTAGGAATTCTCCTCTTTACAGGAATTTGAATGCCCCCTCTAATTCCTATGAAATAGACTTTCTCTTCCTCCTAGGGTAATCCTTACCCTAGGCTGCTTTGATTTAACTTTTTCGTATACTACTTTAGCTGCCCATAAGATGCTTTTGCCTGCAGGGCAAGTTCTGGGAGGGTGAGCCCAAAATGAGTTTCCTGGTTTAGTCTTTTGGCAGCCAAAATACAGGTTCCCCAGTATATACATAGGTATTATTCTGCACCCTCCAGAATTGGTCTGTTGATCCACAATCTGAGTGCAGGCTGGCTCCACATATGCTGGGGAGGGGTTGGACGACGGACCAGAAAAGGTGTTACAGACTTCTCCTATAATTTTTAAAGCTGTGTTTTAAAGCTTGACCAATTATTGCAACCCTTTAACTGTTTTCTGGAGTTTTGAGGAAGATGGTTCTGCCAGTTTTTGCTACTTGTTCAAAGATTCTGTATAGGAACAGCACCTTGGAGTGTGTTATGCTGCCATCTTGATTAATTGGTCACTATAAATTTTTTAAGGATAAATTTGTGAAGGATACTATTGTTGCTAATATTACTGGGTCAAGGAAAAGTGTTTAAATGGAGAATACCTGAAATGCTCAGTGAAAGGAATAAAAATCAATAGAGTGGTACCTTTTTCAGACACTTTACTATTCTTATTCAGATATACTTTCTGAACACTATTTTCTGTATTTCAGTGTTTACTGTAGCGTAAAGAAAATGTTTTGTTGCCCCAAACCAGATTTTCATTCCAATGATAGCAAGTGATTCATTTTTATCATAATTGAAAGTGATATTAATATTTTGGAGAATTTAATTGAATCCCAGAGTGGTTCTTTCCATTTTCTTCCCTTGTAATAATAACTTTTTTATGGTGGGTTGAATAAATAAAGCTCACTGAAAATGCCAAGGTTTTAGTGTCCCCAAAAGGCTGTAATAAACATTATTCCCATATGAAAATTCACAATGCTTTTTTTTATAATATACTTAACATAAGGTTGTAGGGATTTTTGAGAAGCCAATAAATAGGCTTGCTATCAGTAAAAAAAGGCACAGAGGAGTAATGTATCCTATGACGAGAGCTGCCAAAACCCTTCCATAAGCAGTTTCAACATACAGCTATTAATTAGAGCTAACACACTTTCAGTTTAATACTTTGTTACCTTGCTAATAATTAACATAATATATCAACCCATCTGCACCATAAAATAATCGAACATAATTCCAAAGAGTCTTTAAAGTACATTTTTTATGTAAAAAACAAACAAAACAGACATAGTCCCAAACATTTTACAGTATACTTAAATTCAGTATTCATTTTTTTTCCTTTTTCCCAATTACTAAATATTAGCACTTTCATAGGGTGAAATTTGTTGTGGGTTCTGCTATTGTAAAGATGACAAAGGGTTAATCACCATGTCATGCTTTCATTCTCAGTTCCTTAATGATGTGAATTTATTGCTGTAGGAAAGTATTCTATGAAAAAAGTGAAACCCATGTTATGATTGTTATGACTGAATTGTGATTTTTAACCATCCAACTTACTGAGAGTATTAAATTACAATAGTCAGTGCTATACTGATGAATTTTAAAAATGGCCATTATTTAAGGGAACATTTTTTTCCAAATAGACATTGTGTTTGCCTATGTGAACAACCAGGCAAACTGCTGCATCACTGCTATTAGATCTGGATGCTTTCTGGAAGGGAGGCAGGCCAGGGAAAAAGAGAGCTCTTCTAGTCACAAGATTTCTCATTCTAAAGGAGACTTGTAACTGTTTATTCTCCATAAATGTAATATGCACAGGTTTCACTGGTTTAATTTCTTTGACGATTTTGTTCCTGCCCAATTTGTAATCATGAGACACCTAATTACATTGCTGCTAACACCAAATCATTACATTTTCTCATTACAGAGTGTTAGGTAGGCTCTGGGTCTTTTTTCCACTAAGGAAAAAAGGAAACAAGATGACAGAGTTCCTGAAACAGAAGAGACGTTGGGATCTGAATGACCTTATGGGATGGGCCCTGAAGGGAGACTTGAAATTCAGTGAACGGCTCTGCCACTTGGTAAATTACTTAAAGCCTCTACCTGTGCCTCATTTCATCTATTAGTGAGGACTACACACCCATTCCATCATATCCAATTTATCAGGACAAGAGAATCATGTGAACTGTTAAGGAGAAACAGATTCTTAGTGTTGAGGAGGCAGAACTAAGAATAAGTCAAAACAGATAGAGAAGGGTGCGTTGCATTACTTTCCACCCTAAAACTTCACCATGTGGTACAGTCTTGAGGTGCTTTTGCAATTGGTCCTGCTTAGGAGAGATTAGGTTAGTTTCGCCAGGGGAGAGCAACTTTCCAGGGATGGTATTATACAGTCTTTTAAGAACATCTATAGGAAAAGCAGTACTAACCAGGCCAATGCCCTGCCTCCCCACTGGGTTCTAACTGACTGCTTGGGGAGCATATACCCCCAAACCTTTAATTGCTGTCTGTATTTTCCTAGTCAACAAAGTTGACAAAAAGATGCTGTAATAAAAATACTCATATTTTTTCCTTAATCCAAGAACCATTGGGAAAGTTGAAGAAATTTCATTTTGAAACCACACTATAGAGATACTATAGAAAGGTCTGAGAGAGCATGTTTAATGTGTGGAGCAAATAGGAAACATGCAATGAAAAGAATAAAAAATAATAGCATAAAAGAGTTTCATGATTACAAAGAGATTTTCTAAACGTTTACTATATATATGCGTGTTTGTGTATAAATGTATATATATAAAATAGTCTCTCTCTACATACATATGTAGGTTTATATTTATATTTTTTTCTTGGAAAAAATGAGCCACCTTGTGCCTGAGATACTTTATCTAAAGCCTGAGAACCTTAACTTTTCTAGGACTGTTGCTTCTATCAGTCATCACAAATAAGTGTTAGGTAAAACACTTATTTATATTTAAAGGAAGGTCTGATGTAATCAAATAATAATTTTGTAGTATTAAACATGTAAAATTCTCAGGAGGTAGAGTAAAGGAATTGGAAAGGAAAAAATAACACCAATATTTATTGAGCACTACCACATTCTGAATGGTAAAATATTGGTAATAATAATAACAATAACAACAGTTACAGGTAAAACAGGCACGGGTTAAAGTATCTGGTGCCAAGCAGTGGGCTTAGGTTGCATGCACACACTGTCTCATGTGAGCCCATGAAACAAGTTTTAACATAATCCCCATTTCATATATGACAGAACTGAGACAGAAAAGTTCACTCGCTTCCCCAAGGTCTATGAAGTTGTGGAACCCAAGTTCAAATCCTGGTGTGGTCTAGTGTCCTCTCTCACTGGTGTTCTCTCTCACTTAATCCTGGCAACCCTGTTTAAGATGGGCATCTGCTCTATGTAGATGATGGTGTCCCATTGCAGCAGGGTGGCAGCAGTAGATCCAAGATGTTAGGTAACTTCTCCAGGGTAACACAGAGACCCTACACAACAGCAAGGATATGAATCCAGGCCTTTTTAAACATGTACTTTCCACTTACCATGCTGAATGTCTCCCGATTATATCTTTTTGTCCTTGTGGTGACAGTTTAATGAACATCAAATTGGATATCTGATTATAATTAGATCTGCCTCACAAAAGAAAAATCAGCGGGTCAGCACTAGGTTTCTGACTAGCAATAAGCATTCACATCACACTAACGTCCTCTTTTCAAAAGTAACGTCCTCTTTTCAAATTGGCCTGTTGCATAGCTTTCCATAAGACTTAGTTCCTATTACAGAAGTGGAACAGTTTCACCATTCTAAACCTGCTTTTATTCCACCGACTAAACTGACAGTGTCTCATTTTTTTTAAATCATGGAACCAATAAGGTAGAGGAAGTCTTGGTTAATTGTTTCTGAATTCTGGAATCCTCTAGTAAAACACTCTCCATAGATGAAGTTCAGTGTCAGTGGGAAAGGACTACATATAATCTGGGCTTTGACTGGGGTCGACATGAACTGCCATTTCTCTCCCTCTCTGGGGGACTGAGAAGAGCTGTCAACTAAAGAAATACTAATACTACTTCCCAACTATCTCACTTCAGAAATAAACTCATACTCTCCCTTTCCCCAAACGCCTTTTGTTCTCTTCTTCACTGCTCTCATTTCCTTATGGAATATGTGCGTCTGGGCAGCTGTTTCCAGTTTGAATTTGATGGGAGAATGGAGAGGAAGGTAGCTCATTCAGTACCTGACTTTCTACTGATAAAAGCAGAAACCGAGCCAGTAAGACCAGGGGTAAACCCCCTATTCATTTCATATAAGACACTGAGCAGCTAGAGAGTAATGATGATTTTTATTCCCTTACAACAATAACATTGAGAGGCAAATAGAAAAGTAATAAGAAAATCCAAAATTAAAAGCTGACACACCTTCCTTAATTCCTCCCAAGATGTTTGGGTATGATTATTATTTAATACTTTGTCACTATAAATACCAGTACCTGTCAACATATGAAACTGTTCCAGATAAACGGATCTCTGCCTGAAAAGCAAGACCAAAACATGCAAACTACCAGAGAGGCTGTAGGTCTGGGGTCAGGTGGAAGCAAGTCACTGAAAGCCTAAGAGGCAGACTAATGCTCTCTCCGCAGTGCTGGGCAGGATTTTTCAAGAGTTCCTGTCATTTTGTGACATTTCCCTTCTGTGAATAGCTCTCTAGCTCAGCTCTACTGTATCATCACATTTTGCTTGTCATATTCGCCACTACTGATGGTGGGTCAGGAACATCACCCATGTACACAAAGAACAATGCATTATCATTTTAAGATGGAAAAGAAAAGATTCTTCCATCACTAGGCAGGCTGACCTCAGGGCAGCCAAGCTAATTATGCCAGCCAAGGATGTCTTCTCAGAGAATCACTGTGGTATAGGGCATGTGATGAGTGAGTGATTTTCATGGCTTCAGGCTCCTTCCCAGGAGAAAAAGACTAAGTTGGAAGATTATTTTAGCAATCATAGTGGGTGAGTCTGATAGAACTCAAATATCCTCCCTGCCTCCCTGTTTGCATCAGGAATGGCAAGACTGGATCTTGATGGCATGTTCAATATAGAGATAAGAAAATCATCTTCCCTATTCATTCTTCCTCTTTGAAATGAAAATTTGTCCAAGCAGAACATGATTTCTTTGCTTATTCAGAGAGAATGGCCTATAAAATGCTCGCCTTCCCAATGGAGGTTAGAAATTGGTGTTGACAGAATGGCACGCAGTGTTTCACCTAGCCCTGTGTATGTCACGTCTTTTCATAGCCAAGCCCCATCAACTCCTAAAGGAATAGGAAAGATTACTTTATCTTTTGAGCAAATCTAAACATGGGGCAGGTTTGTTCTACTTTATAGATTTAAAACCTGGATTTTTTATTAGAGGAAAATAGAAGTTGAATATTCCTTAGTACTATTGATCCTCTTTTGAGCAGAGAACTTGAAAGAAGCCTGGGCTTGGAGGGAATTTTTAAAAATCTTTTCATTTCCCTGTGCTTTTGAGGGTGATGTTAAGTTCTGCCATCTGTAAGACATGTGCATTTTAAACCTCTTTTAATTATAAGCTCCAGCTCTTTCAGGAAGTTGTTTTTGCTTATGTTTCCTAAATGGCAGAAATTGGCTTTCATCTCACATAGTCTCTGCATTATTAAAATGCAGCTTGTTGCTCAGAGCCTTAATGGGCTCTTTAGAGCCTTTACATATTAATGTTATATACTAAGAACTATTAAAACATCCCAAGTAAAACATATTCATCAGTTAAGTGTTCTGTGTTATTTATGGTCATGAATGAAAAGGACAAGCTAATTATCTTCATGGCCATATTTTTTTTTATTGTAACCTGATACAAAGATACAGTCTTCCTGTATAAGGTAACTTAAGACACATAATTCCAAGGAAATCCTAGAATTTATTTCTCTCTCTCTTTGATTCTTATATTTAAATAGCCCAAACAAACAAAAACAATTCCAACCAAGTATCGATTAAGTATGAAATACTTGTAGTAAATTCTTAATCACAGAAAGGCCATTCTTTGCCAGCAAGCAGTTTGGTAATACATTAGTTTATCTTCATCAGGTACGTACTTAGGAATTTTGTACTCATTTGAAAATACATAAGTAAAAGCTAATTGGTGAGGTCTACCAAGTGGAAGGGTTAGAGAGAGGGGAAGAGGGTAAGAATATAATCAATAATAGAATATTTGAAAATTATCTAGCCCACTTTTTTCTCAACTAGGAAGAAATACCAATTCCTCATCAACTATTTACTACAATATTTTATATTAAAACTTTGTTAACTGAGTTAGCAACCTACAGAGCTGGGCCCTGGGTGCCTTCTTTTCAAGAAATATAGGGTTAAGAGCCCTAGTTTGAAAGTCAGGTAACATCTATACCTTCTCTTCCCCACTCTGCCACTCATTAGATGGGTGACCCTGGGCAAATCATTTCACTTCTGTGGACCTCACTTCCTCATTGGTGCAAAGAGAGGTTTGCATTGGAGATATTCAACTCCTGTTAAGTGCCAGGTACTGTGCCATGTGTTGGGGAGACATAAAAATAAGAAGCAGCACTGTCTTCAAGGAGCTGACAGTTTAATAGGAGACACACCTGAAAAAACTAATGCATGTAATAAATGATTTTGAGACTATTACAGAAATGTGTTGAAAGTACATTGGAGGTACCAAAAGAGGAGAAGTAGTCAGTTTTATCTGGGTTTAGGTTTGGAAAGGACAAAGGTTTTTCAGAGGAGAAGACAGTTGACTGAGTTTTGAAAAGTGCATGCCATTCTCCAGATGAACAGAGGATGAAAATGTAACACCACAGGCCTGTAGGAATAAATCAGCAAAAAGCCCCGGGTTCTGTATAGTTGGAATGTAGGGTATACAATGGAATATGCAAGAAATGGCTTGGCCAAATGAAAACGGCTTGATAAGACAATCTGGATTTTGTGTGATGCCATAACACAGTTCTAAGGAGAGTTTTAACTGTTTTTATGTTTGTTCTATAAATAAAAGTCACTCTGGCAAAGTATGGCAAAGGCTGTACAGGGTAAAGACTAGAGGCAGGGAAACCAGTTAGGAGGCTGTAGCAGAGGCACAGGGAAGAGACGATGAAGGTGACAACAGTAGCTATGACTGGAAGGGAAAGAACCATAGGATGTTATGGAAGTGATCCCTTCAAAAATCTATAGGCGCTCATCACTGAATGGATGTGAGGGGTAAGGAAAGTGGAGGAGGGTCTCTAGCATCCCTTTCAGCTTTCACTTCTCATGAATCAATTATTCCAAGCCACCAGATTACATACCAAACCTCTCAATTCAAGGAAGGATTTTCATAAACATACTTCATGAAAATATATCTTTATAGCTTGGTAAAATGGCTTATGTGTTATGAATTCTTACTTTTGAATTATTGGGATCATTCAGTTTTTGAAGGAGGCTCTATTACATTAGTGCAGAAAGAATCAGGTTATTAAATTTAATCCTTTATTTGGAAGACATGCCATAGTCAGGTAAATAGGTAATGTAAAGTCACCCTCAATCATGTGATATACCGCAAAGAGGCAAAAACAATCCATCTTACATTCAGAAATTCCATGAGGTGGCTTAATATAAATACCCAGGAGACTCAGAGCCAGAAACAAAAACAGCCTGTAAGCAGGAGCCACAACTAACCTGACACCAGACTTCAGGCTTTAAACGCTCACCTCTGACCCACTTTCAATTAATTTGTCTGATTCTGTGTGGGTTTAATACTTACCCTACCAGGAGTACAATGTTTACATTCCTCCAATACATTCTGCCAAATTTCCTGAAAGTGTCTCTCCTGAATCCCATCTCGTTCACTCTTCAACCCATTATAAACTGGCTATCACTCAGAATACACAAATAAAGTGGCTCTGGCAAAGGCCAACCAAGCCTTCCTAATTGCCAACTCCTAGAGACTTGTCTCAAGGATCCTCATCTTACTTGACCTTTAGGCTGTGCTTATGAAACTCTTTCCTTATTTGCCCTCTGACATCAGAATCACCCTGGTTTGCCCTCATCTCTGTCCCCTTCATCACCATTCTGCCCGTGGGCTCCTTCTTCCCACTCTGACTGTTCCTAGGTCATTTCATCCACATGTACGGCTTCAAGTGCCTTTTAGATGTAGATGGTTTTCATGCTCCTATGTTCCAAAAACAAAAATCTAACTTTCTACTTGACACCTCCACCTGGTTGTTCCACAGGCAACTCAGCACATCCAAAACTGAACTCTTTCTTCCCCAAACACTGGCCTTTTTTTGATCACAGTCTCTCTCATTGTGACTGGAACCTTGTGTTCCTCTGTACGTGTATGTATTTTTCATACTTCCCTCTCAGAGCATATCTCTCCACTCTAAGCATGCTAAACCACTTTATTCCCCCAGATATGTTGTACTCGTTATAAACCCCGAGTCTTCACACATGCTTAGAAATGCTGTCTTGATACAAAATATTAAAAGATATATGCTTACAATCATTACTTAATTTGTCTACATTTTACTGAACTTTTAGAACTCTGTGAAGAGATTGACTCCTCCAGGAAACTTTCCTGACCCTCATCTTTTGAAGTTTATGGCACCTTATACTCTCCTATAGCAGTTCTCAATAGGATGGGAAAGTGGAGGTGGTGGAGAGTTAGTGGGGGGTTATTTTGCCTTCAAAAGACACTTGACAACATCTGAAGGCATTTTTGGTTGTAACAAGGGGTTGGTGTGCTTTTCTAGTGGGTAGAGACCAGGAATGCTGCTAAATACTTTACAATGCACACCGCAGTAAAGAATTATCCAGCCCAAAACATCATTGGTGACAAGGTTGAGAAATCATGTTTTATTATAATTTCATGTTCATTTTTCTGTTCCTCACTCTAGACTATAAGTTTTCATGAGATGGGGACTATGTCTTATTCCACATAGCATGTGCAATTAACAGATTACTTGGCATATAGTAAATGCTTAGTAAATATGAATGCATAAGTGGGGGTAGAGTGATGGATTGGTGAATGGATTCCCATTCTAGCCCAGAGAAAAAGAACTACAGTTCTATATGGACTGAGGGCAAGAAGTCCTGAGGTTTCACACCTGAAGTGGCCCTGTTTGAGGTGCTGATCCTGGAGATAAGTAGGACTCAAACTATGGATGTATGTTTCTATTTTGCTGTGTATTTACATATATATCATCTTATTTTATTTAGATATCATCCTATTACATATAATATATAATTGAGTGAGGTAAAACAATGTGTCTGTTTGTACCCATTGCTAGTAACTAGGTCTGAGTGTCTACTGTATACAAAACATTTTAACATGCTGTGGTGGGAAAAGAGAGTTTGGTTTAAACTCCAGCTTGGTTTCAAAACTGAGCTGCGAAAACCTAAGCCAAGAGTCTTAACGTCACTAAATTTTAATTTTTTCAACTGTAAGCATAATGTTGTGTTAATTACATGAACTCAAGTATAAAAATACTTGCTATATAATGGGTCCCCAATAAATATTACTTTCCTCTGCCTCTTCTCCAAATTACCTAATTAGTTGGGGATTGCATTTGGCTCAGAAATAGATCCCTGATAATAATGGCTTTAACAGAAAATTTATTTTTCCTTCCACATAAAAGAAGCGTGGAGGTCTGCAATCAGGGTCTGTATGGCAGCCATACAGGTCGTTAAGGAATCCAGGCTCTTTTTCACTTCAACACTTCACCATTCCTAAAGTGTGGCTCTGGTGCTCAAATGGCTAGGACAGCAGCCATCACAACTGTATGCCAGGTAGAAGACTGGAGGACAGGGTGAAGAAGATCATGCAGTCTTTCTTTTAAGGAGTCTTCCAAAATTCTGCTACAGTAAGATTGGCATCTTAGAATATAAAGGATGGGAATGTAGTAGCATTTAAAGAATTTATTTTACTATTTTATACTAACTTTACCACCTCTAAGTTCATGTATGTGTGTATGTATATGTGTATTCCCAAATAAATTTACTATATTTTAGTGAAGACTGAAAGAAATGGAGCTTGTTAGTTCTGACATTCAAAACATATAAAAAATTAAGTATTAAAATCAGATTACTCGCTGAGAAGGCCTGGAAACAATGACACACCAGTAGCAATGAGCACATCCAATGCCCATATCTTGGTTTCAAATTTACATTCTCCAATAAAAGGATGTAGGGATTTTTGGAGATCAGAGTTAGCATCACCAGTGATAAGTAATATTGCTTTCATGTACTCCTTGATATGTGATAAAGAGGCCCTTTACCTGTGTGGTATTCTTTCAAAAAAAACTTATGACCCCAATCCAATCATGAGAAAAATATCAGACAACCCCAAACTGAGAGACATTCTACAAAATACCTGACCAGTTCCTAAAATTGTCAAGATCATGATAAAAAAGGAATGGCTAAGAAACTGCCACAGACTAGAGGAGACTAAGAAAACATAATGACTAAATGCAGCATGGTATGCTGGGATTGAATCCTGGAACATAAAAAGGACATTAGTGAAAAAACTAGTGTTTTTAATTTTGACAAATGTACCATGGTAATGTAAGATTTAACATGAGAGGTGAGTAAGATGTATATGAGAACTCTGAATTATATGTGTAATTTTTCTGTAAACTTAATATTATTAAAAAATATAGTTTGCTTTAAAAATACAAATCCTCTGGCACATAGTGAAAACCTGTCAAGTTAGTTTGTGTAGGGAATTTGAGTATAAACTCCATGTGTGTAGAGACTTTGTTTAGTTTGTTCTCTGCTATAACCCCAGTGCCTAAAGGAGTACACAACAGAGAAAAAGCACTCAATAAATATCTGTTAAATGTTAAATGAATGCACATATGTTGCCTTCTGAGAACAAATTTATGAGTTAACCTAAGGATAATACTAGAGAAGAAAATGCACCCAAAGAACTCTTTGTTTCTGCATTATTGTGATTTTATAGTATACTATTTTGTAAATCGTCAGGGCAACCTAACTAGCCCTCCATTTCACAGTCCAGAAGCGTCAGCATACTTTTCTTGCATCATTTTACTAATGGAACATTTTATGAGAGATAGGTCTTGGAGGAGTTGATAATGGACAGTCTGGCTCTTCCAGAAAAATAGGGGTTTGTAGCTGATTCAAACTGATTATAATCCAAGGAAACTGAAGTTTTAAAAATAATCCTATGAGAGTAATAGATCAGGAACTAGAAAGCTGCACAGTACTACTTTTCTATAATTTAATAACTTTCTATTAGTATAAAAATAAAGTCTAGTGGAAAAATCACTTATTTAAAATTCCAGCTCCACCAACTTACTGCCTTTGTGATTTTGAGAAAGTCCTCCATTAATGAGGGTGCAGGGTAGATAACTGTAACAAGAGCTCAAGAATACAGTGGCCCTCACAAGATGGAAGCTTCCTTCTCTCTTACCTAAGAATCCAGGGATGGTATAAGAGTTCAATGGAAACCCAGGCTATTCTAGTTTGTAGTTTAGCTATCACTGCTCTGCATTCCCGTTCTGCATGCTCAACCCTCTACCACTTCATTCCAGACCACTGGGAGGAAGAAGTTTAGGGATGACACACCTTTCCCTCTAAGTGCATGACCCGGAAGTGATCACTTCCACTTTAATCTCATTGGCCAGAATAGAGTCATGTGGTCCCAGCAAACTGCTAGGGACGCTGGGAAATGTCGCCTTAAGCTGAGAAGTAGCTACTACTTCCGGTATTACAGAGAAAGGGGAGCGTGGGTATCGGCAGGTTGGCTAGCATTTCCTGCCTCGAGCATCTGGAGTAGTGC
>PVKH010011902.1:0-17535 GCA_004027955.1 Chaetophractus vellerosus | reverse complement strand
GGCTGAACTTCAGTGGGAGCCTTTTCTGCAGGGGCCTCCTCAGCTGATAGAGGCTGAACTTCAGCTGGGCCCTCCTCAGTTGGTGGAGGCTGAACTTCGGTGGGAGCCTTTTCTGCAGGGGCCTCCTCAGCTGATGGAGGCTGAACTTCAGCTGGGCCCTCCTCAGTTGGTGGAGGCTGACCTTCAGCATGGACCTCTTCACCTGGTGGTGGCTGAACTTCAGTGGGAGCCTTTTCTGCAGGGTCTTCCTCAGCTGATAGAGGCTGAACTTCAGCTGGGCCCTCCTCAATTGGTGGAGGCTGAACTTCAGTGGGAGCCTTTTCTACAGGGGCCTCCTCAGATGATAGAGGCCGAACTTCAGCTGGGCCCTCCTCAGTTGGTAGAGGCTGACCTTCAGCAAGGGCCTCTTCACCTGGTGGTGGCTGAACTTCAGTGGGAGCCTTGTCTGCAGGGTCCTCAGATGTTGGAGGCTGTATTTCGGAAGGAACCTTTTCTGCAGTAGCCTCCTCATCTGATAGAGGCTGAACTTCATCTGGTTCCTCTTCAGTTGGTTGAGGCTGAACTTCAGCAAAGTCCTCTTCACCTGGTGGAGGCTGAACTTCAGTAGAGGCCTCTTCTGTAGGGACCTCCTCCGTTGATGGAGGCTGAACTTGGGCAAGGTCCTCTTCTGCAGGAGCCTCCTCAGCTGGTGGAAGCTGAACTTCAGTGGAGGTCACTTCTGAAGGGGCCTCTTCTGCTAGTAGAGGCTGAACTTCAGTGGGAGTCTCTTCTATAGGGATCTCTTCAGCTAGTAGAGGTTGACCTTCAACAGAGGTCTCTTCTGCAGGGGTCTTCTCAGCTGGTGGAGGCTGAACTTCAATGGGGGCTTCTTCTGTAGGGGTCTCAGCTGTCCTACTTTCAGAAAGTGTCTTTTCTGCAGGGTTCTCTTCATCTAGTACAGGTTGAACTTCAGCAGAGGACTCCTCAGGTGGTGGAGGCTGAATGTCAGTGGGGGCCTCTTCTGTAGGGGTCTCTTCAGCTAGTAGAGGCTGACCTTTAAAAGGGGTCTCTTCTTCAAGGGCGTCCTTAACCGGGGAAGGCTGAACTTCAGCTTGGGCCTCTTCTATAGGGGCCTCTTCAGCTAGTGGAGGCTTTACTTCCACTGGGACCTCTTCAGCAGGGGTAAGTTCTACTTCAGCAGAGCTCTGTTCTGCAGGAGGCTCTTCAGCTGCTGGAGTCTGTACTTCTACAGTAGCTTTATCAGCTGCTAGTGTCTGAAGTTCAACAGGGGCCTCTTCTGCAGGAGCTTCTTTAGTTGATGGAGGCTGTACTTCAACATGGAACTCAGCAGGTGTAGGCACTACTTCAGCAGTAGCCTCTTCTGCAGGAGCCTCTTCATGTGGTGGAGGCTGTATTTCTACAGTGGCTTCATCAACAGATGGAGGCTGAAGTTCATCAGGGGCTTCTTCTGCAGGAGACTCTTTAACTGCTGGAAGCTGAGTTTCATCAGGGGCCTCTTTGGCAGATGGAATCTGTATTTCAACAGGGGCTTCTTCAGCAATAAGAGACTGTTCTTCATCAGGAGCCTCTTCAGCTAGTGGAAGCTGTACTTCATCCAGGACTTTATCTATTGAGGGAGGCTCTATTTCACCAGAGCCCTCTTTTTGAACAAAAGGACCCTCTCCTACAACAGATCTAATTTCCTCATCCTTAGGCTCATCTAAAATGGGTCCCAAAGTACCTTTTTTGGTTGACTGAGAAAGTGATTGTTTGCTGACACTTTTCTGCCTAATTACTTCTTTGCTACTTGTTGCTGGTTGAATTTCAGGATGTTCAGTGACAAAAATCATCCCTGAGGATTTACGTTTCTGGGCACCTTCCTTTGACTTTGTAAAAGAACTCCCTAGTCTGCAAACTACCATTTCTGATTCACTAAAGTATGTCTGCTGTTCCTTGTCCACCATTTCTTTGCAAGGAATGTTCATCATGGTCCAGTCTCCAGTACAACTAGTCTGCTGAGATCTGTCTATTTTAAGTTGTATTGAGTGTCTGCTTGGTGGAATTTCTACTTCTTGTACACTCTCTGGCAATTTAGAAGCTGCTTCTCCACCATCAGCTGGCTTTTCATCAGGTACCACTATTTCACCAACTGCCTTGATTTCTTCCCTTTTCTCTTCTGTGATGGTCTCTGTCTGCAGAGATTTGTCAGTCATTTCCTGTCCATGCTTTCTCTTTGTCCAAGTTTGCTGAAGTTGGGAAGACACTCTAGGAGACTCATATTCTTTAGCAGAATAGCTGAATTTGCTTCCAGGAATATTACCAATGCTATGGGTAGCTTTGGGCCCAGACGACTGTGGTATTGTCAAGTGTTTCTTTTTTTCTGTCACTTCAGTCTGCTGGGATTTGTCTACCATTTGTTGGCTGGTTCGTCTTCTCTTTCGAAATTCTTGCCTTCCTGCTGAGATAGGCTGATCAGATTCATCACTTTCTTCCATTACTAAGACTGGCAAATTTCAATTTTGTTACTCTTTAAGTAATTAATCATTAAAAATCAGAAAAGTACCAGGTGGTCAAGCCTTTGCCTTCTTTCATTAAGTGTTGTTCTGTTGAGCTCCCTCAGAAAAAAGTAATTCATAAATTATTGCATTCTGTACTACATTCTTGTTGGATCCCACCTTTTTCAGTAAGCATCTTTCTTGTGTAGTTTCTGTTATGACTAAAACTCACTTCTAGAAGTTTTCATCAAGTGTCTATGACATCACGGCCACTTCTCCCTTAAAGGTTCCATCTGTGTGTTCCCAGCACTTGTTAACTTCGCGTATACTAACAGACAATGGCTACATGGGAGAGATCTACTTTTTGAAATTAAATTGAAGAAATTATTTGTGCTCCAAAGGAACATCAAGTAAACTCCAGTAATGCCACTTTCAAATTGTTGAACCTAAGGGTTTTGAACTTTCAATTTTGTTATTTTCATCCTATTATCAAAGACAATTGTAATGCAGGACTCAGAATACTGCAGCCTATTTTCAGATGTTGACAAAGACAACTGAAAATATACGTGTGACAATGTTCTACCAAGGTATGTTTATATAAATGAAAGCAAGTTAATATGGTTTTAAAAACTTGAGTTCTGAAGTCTACCTATATGTAAGCTCCTTTCCTATATCTTTAGATTTCAGTAATCACAAGTTGTCCATAAAAATATGAAAAATTGAGATGTTTTCATTTTCACTTTCACCTATTTCAGAAAATAGCTCCACCCAAAGTTAGTCAAATAAAAGAATGTTGAGATACACCAAGTGGAATAAAATGCACCTTTTGAGGGAGTCACCATATACTCTGCTGAACTGCCACATGTGAATGAATTCCTCAATCAAGAAAAGAGCTTTAAATTGAATCTTTTAAAATGAAACTGCATTAAGCAACTTGTAAATGGCACTACATTTTATTAGATTTGGAACATAGATAAAACTTTAACTCCTACGTCACAGAAGCATTTTACTAGAACAATGGAGTTGGTCAAAAGATGTGCAAAAATATTTCCCTTTCATCTAAGGAAAGTGAAAGAGGAGAAAATAGACTAAGACAAGAGGCAAAGTAATAATTCATTCATCAGGGAAATTTTTTTAAATTTATTTTGCTATACCACCCCTAGAAAACACATAAATGTCCATGAATAATTCCCCTTGTTTTACACACATTGGTCATAATTGTAGCTGTGTTCTCTTAGCCAAGCAAAAGAGCACATCCACTTTCTTTGACCCAGTCCCCAGAATAGCCAGTCTCTTGACAGCGATCAATGAATATCTGTTGATTGTGAATGAAGGAAACGTGACTAGAAACCCTGATGCTTATCCTATGTTCAACTTGCTCTGCTTTCATTTTTGTCTCTTCTGATCCACTATATTCGACTTTCTAAGAATTAATGAAGTAAAACAATAGTCATTTTTAAAAGAATTGGCATAGGTTTTAATCAGATCTGTTATAGTTTGTAAACCTATTTATAAACCTCTTTGACTGGTAATCATCTCAACTGCATCGGTCAAATATTGCATGTGTGTTTTGTAATTAAGTTTGTGGTATTTCATGTAATATCTTCAAAATCTATTTTTGGTCATTCATAACATGAAATAAATGTCAAAATTAGCATTGTATGAATTGGATTAAAAGAATTTTGTATTTATTGGATTAATTTTGCTGCCTCGTCTTAAACAAGATTTCACTAAATTTTCCTTAGACAAACTGAAATTTAGCTTCTCAATTTCTAATCCTTAGATATTTATGTTTTCTCCTCTAAGCAATAATTAAGAACTTGATCTTTCTTGATTTCACACGGAACAATCATAGTATTACCACTAGTATTAACTTATGTATAAAAGCAAATTGGCATTAATTAAAATTAAATTAAAAATTCCACCTGAGATCTCCAAATAGAATTATGAGGGATTTCATGGAGCAGTTTGTCATCCTGTTTCTTAAGACCCACTGATGCTCCTTCTGTCCTACTGATCTACCTGACCCATTAATCATTACCTGATCTATCCTGTCAATTTTGGGCTTGGCATTTTACCCTTTGTTCTGGAAATCTCCATTATCCAGCTCTCTCCCCTTCACTTGGTTCACATCCTTTCACAGGCCCACATTTCTGACTCCTGATTGGCATCCTTTAATTATGACTCTCAATCTCTGGGGCTAGTTTCATTTCTGACTCAGGTCTGGCATTTAGTTTCCATGCCATAATTGGCCTATTTTTATAACCCTAAAACTAAGATGGATTTGCTTAATGGGCCAAAAGCCTCCACCTAGTGATTTGCATTTAATTTTACCAGAACTAAATTTGCTGGGCAGCACTTAATTTCATTTATAATTTTGATGACTTTGAAAGCTATGCTTTAGAGATGGCAGAGATGCTTCAAATCAATATAGACCAATTCATGATATGAGGGTTGCATTCACCCTTTATATATAAACTATGACACACATTGCTTTGCTCATAATTTATTAGATCAAATAAGATAAAGCCTGAAAAATGTCCATTGGATATAACAACCAAGAAGTCATTGGTAATTTTAGGAAGAGCAATCTCAGTGGAAGGCAGGGTATAGAATTCATCCTAACTTAAAATCTTTGTACTTTAAAAAATAAAATTAAAATTCAGTAAGAAACTAAGAAAAGTGCAATACATAACAGAGTTATCCTTAATCACAAAAAGATCTTAGGAATCAATATAAATATATCAACCCAATAGAAATATTATCAAAGACTGTGAATACAAAATTTTCAGAAGAAAAATAAATGACTGATAAATATAGAAAATAGCTCAAATTCATTTCTGTTCAAAGAAATGAAAATTAAAATAAATGTCAATACAAAATTAGCAAGATTTATTTTAAAGATAATACCCCCAAAAAAGTGAGAGTGTTATTAAATGGATGGTGGGAGTTATGAAGTGACACAATCTTTATTCTGGATGATTTGAAAATAAATATCAAAAATTTCTAAACAGTGCATACCACTTGACAACAACCCTACTTCTAGGAAATGTATTTTTTTTTAAATAATTATTCCCCAAAGAAATAAGTACCTATATATGCCAGGCACTGTTTCTAGGTGTTGGGTGAAAATGACAAAAACAAAAAACAGAAAAAAACAAAAAGGATACTGTTTCCTGCCCTTGTGGATCTTACAGTCTGAGGAGTCAGACTCCCGTGTATGACCAGGAGGTCCAACCACAGGCAATCAGGGAGGATTTACCTGAGAAGACTAGTGGGGGAAAGCTGCCCTCTCCACACAGACTTGGTGCACAGCCAGGTCACTGTAGTGTCTATAAAGAGAGTTGCAGACAAGGGCTCAGGCCTCCCAGCCAGCCATGCTCTTACACATATCTGCATTCCTAAGCCAAGGCCATCCCCAAGCACCTCTGGTGACATCTACTTATCAGCAGATAAAAGGAGAGGGGTCCTTGACACTTTACTCTCAGTACTCAGTACTCTTTCACTCATAGCCTTTCCCTACTTCCCTTTCCTCCAGCCCCCAGATCCATAAGGTGGAAGGAGCCTTTTGTGCAGGACTTCTCAGCAGTGAGATGATCCCCACATCTGCACTGATCCAGCTCTTCTATGGGGAACAGAATGAGAGTCTGCACTTTCTTTGGGTTAGCCTTTTGCTTATATTATTGCAGTCTGTGATTAAAGGCTTCACTGTTACTTTCATTGTAGCTTGTTGTCTTAATCAGCTACTTTTAACACCTGGCAGCTCAGCTCAGCTCCTGACACAGCCTAGTGGGGGAAATGAAAACAGGTAAGTAAAAACTTGTAAAAAGTACTGTTAAGTAATGGGGATGGAACATGCTTTACTTAGAGTAATGGAAGCAGAAGAGGTTTGTAGAGTAGAGCACTCAATTGAATAAGCATTCAAAGGAGGTACGGTAAGAATGAAGTTTTCTGTGGCTAGAGGAAAAGCCAAGTGAGCAAAGAAAAGCATGAGATCTGCTTGAAGAAATAGGTGTGGGCCTGACCATGCAGGGATCTCCGCTGATGCTTACAATCCTCTTCCAAGCTTACTGGGTGATGGAAGAATTCAATTCCTTGTGGCTGTAGGACTGAGGTCCTGTTTTCTTGCTGGCTGTCAGCCTGGAGTGGCTCTCAGCTCTTAGACGCTGCCCTCGGGTTCTAGCTATATGGCACTCTTACAACATGGCAGCTTATATTTCAAAGCTAGCAGGAGAATCTCTTTTCCATCTGCTACAATAAAACCTTACATAATTCAATGTAATCACAACAGTAACTAACCCATCATCTTTGTCATATATATATATAACCTAATCAAGGGAGTGACTATCCCATCATATTCACAGATCCCACCCACACTCAAGGGGAGGAGATTTTTCAGCTCATGTAGACCAGGGTGTGGGAGTCTTAAGGGTCATCTTAAAAGTTTGCCTATTAGAGGAGATAAGCATGGAATCATGAAAATGGCTAGAAGGCTGACAAGAAAAAAGGGTCGAAGACTAAGCCCTAAACTATTAAGCATTTAAATGTGAGGTAGAGGAAAAAGGGCTGGCAAGCTAATACTGAAAAAAAATATTAGGTTGGTAGCAGTGTAGATGGAGAAAGGACAAAATATAGGTACATTTTGGACTTGGAATCATTAGGAAGTGTTGCTTGGTTGGTTCTAAGAAGCAAAGGAAAGGAAGTATTAAAAATGATTTCTAGGTATGTGTTTTTACAACCAGTGGATAGAGGTGCAATTTACTAATGTGGAAAAAAAATGGAAACGGAGCAGTTGGTGGGGGCAATGTCCAGAGCTCAGTTTTGGGAATGGTAATTTTGAGATGACTGTAACACACCCAGGTGGAGATATTAGGTGGTTAGTTGAATATACAGGTCCAGAGTTCAGAACTAGAGATATAAATTTGAGAGTCATTGGCAGATAAAAGGTATTTAAAGTCATGAAATTGAATATGATTACCTAGGAAGAGGATCTGGAATGACAAAGTGGGCCCAAGACTGAGCCCTAAGTTATCAAGCTTTTCAAATGCCAGGTACAGGAAGAGAGTCAAGCAAAATATGACAGCAAATGAATAGCCAGAGATATAAGAAAACCAGGAATGTTAAGAAGCCAAGAAAAGAGAGTATATTAAGAAGGAGTGATGATCTATGACAAGTGATAATGAGAGATCTAGTAAGGTGAGGACTGAAAATTGCCCATTGCATTTGACAAAATGGATGCCATTGGTAATCTTAGCAAAAGCATGTTCACTGGAGTGGTGAAGTAATGAAAGGATGGATAAAATTTTAATTAACTCTTTCAAAAAGCTTCAGGACAAAGATTTTGGAAAAAGATGCTTATTGCGATACTAAACAACAATTGGATATCACCTATTCTAAAAATCAGGGAAGGGTAAATGGCATGCCTTTATTTTGAAATAATATGTCACCATTAAAAATCATGTTTATGAAAAATATATTATAACAAAGGAAAATGCCCATGACAAAAATGTTAGAGGAGATATAACCCTGATACAAAATTGTAAGTATAAGCCTATTTTTACGAAATGAATGTTATATGTTACACATTATGCATTTATATATAAAATGCTTGGAGAAAAAAATTAGAATGATACAGTTAGCTATAGTGGATAAATGATTTCAATGTTATATCTATTATTTTATATATTGCCAAATGTTTCACAACAAACAGTATGTTTTAATCAGAAAAAAATTAGAATAGTAATAATAAAGTAATATTCCAGAATCTTTAAAATATATACTATAGGGAATAATAGAAAGAATTGGCTAAAATTACTATAACTGCCAGGATCCAGTCTGTTTAGTGTTGATCCAAACCCAAGAATAAGTTGTGGCATTGATCTTTACAATTGTTATTTTTATCTAACTGCATTCAGCAAACCTAGGAGAGATTCACAGAATGGAAAAAGAGTTGAGTTGATGCAAATTTTGGGGAAAGGGGTTGCCAGGGTAACGAAACAAAAAAATCAAAGAGAAACATGGGAGTTAAGTACAAACTATGCTAGATATAATAGAAAGTGAAGACAAATACAAGATGAGATACTGGGAATGGGAACAAAGCAGTGAGAAAATGTAAAATTTAAGAGCAAGTAGTGAGAGAGTAGGATGCAATAATTTAAGACAAAAAAAGGTAAGAAAATTTAGCTTGCAATAAAGTCCAGTGTACAATTGGGTTAGAACTGAGGTGCAAGTCACTAAATTTGAAGAATGCAAGGAACTATGAGATTAGACATTGAGGTGACCTGAGACATCCAGGACAAGGAATGAGGACAATGGCCCAAAGTCTGAAGGCAGTTTTTTCAGTGAATCTGCAGAAGTAATCAGGAAGTTGATTGAACACAAGGACCAGAAGAGAAAGCTATTACCACTGTCTGAAAGTATGAGCTTCAGTGAGTAAATACATTTTATATAAGGGTGGAAAGGAGAATTGAAACAGGCACAGACTCTGACTTTCCATCCGAAGGTGCTTGAAGTTTGGGGGAACAAAGAGGTTCCATTAGGAAGGTTGCAAGGAAACTTGTATCTTAAGTTAAAGCAAAGAGATAGATGTAAGAGATTATCGATATATTGACAATGGAAGCTTCTGTGGGGGTTGGGGAGATGCACAAGTAAAAGGATTGAACTGGATGGGATCAGTGGAAGATTAGAAGAAGAGAGAAGTGAAATGTGAAGGCAAGGAAAATAATAGATTATACATGGAAAGTTCAATGTAGATGGTGGCCAAAAGTAACAAAGTTTTGAAATATTTTGAGATATTCTGGTCTCAGTGTTTCCAAAATATCTAAGATTAAAAGTTATTCCATTGCATGGATTGTAAGAAGAGTGGGACCGTATAACACAGGGAATCCACTGGTGGAAGATGGACTGTGGTTAACAGGACAAATATGAGAATGTTCTCTCCAGAACAACAACAAATAAATAATACTAATATAGGGTGTTAATAATCAGGTGGGTTGGGGGAAAAAATACACCAAATGTAAGGTATGGGCTATAGTTAGTAGTATTATTTTGATGATACACTTGCATACTTTTGTAACAAAGGTTTTACAACAATGCAAGCTTTGGGTGGTGGGGAGATGTATGAGAACCTTGTATGATGATATGTATGTTTGTTTTGTAAATTTACAACTTTAACTATACATTTATTGTTTATGTATGTTCATGTACAAATGATATACTTCAATGAAATTTTATTTTAAAAAAGGTATTCCATTGTAAGTATAGGATGAAGACTCAGGTGGGTTCAGATATCTGATGAAGCCAATTATCAATGCCTCATTCTGGCAACCCTTGTTTAATCAGAGGCTATTGACTTATTTTTGCCCCATTCTTCTTTCCACTAAGTGCTTATGGTAAAAGACATATTTTATATAAGGCAGGTTTGATTTTTTAAGATATTGTTTTTCTCATTATTACTACACTAGAAGTAATACCTAGAGAATTAAATAACTAGAAGATTATAGAAGAAGGATATTTTTTTTCCTGTGGATGTATTTGCAATCTTTCACTTTACTTTTATAACAAGATACCAAATGATGATAAAAAAAAAAATTTATCTGGGATTAACTCAATCCAGAATATATCAAGGAGTTAGTACATATTCAGAATAATTTCCTAAAAGATTGTACAATGAGAACTGATGCTCATGCTAATTATTCAAGAGAATTCAGAAATATTTTTGTCCTTCTGAATTTTCAAATTTTATATTACATATTATGGTGATATATTCCATTTACTCCTCTTGATCTTCTCTTCACTCTTTTCCACCCTACATTGTACTACAGTAGTCTGGCCCAATGGACATCAACAGTGGGAGACCTCTCCCTTTGGAGTCAGCAAATGGAGTGCACTTGCCAGGAAATCTGATGGAAGGAGGAAGTGAAGTTCCCCTAGTAACTGCTGCAAGCTGGCTAAGTCCCTCATCTAAAGGACACAGTTCTATCAGAGGATCCTTGTACATAGCTCCCTCCATTCATCTTTTCTCTTTCTCCCTCCCTCTCTCCCTCCCCCAGGGTACTGCACTATCCTTTGTGATTTGCCTATACTCTTATAATTAGTCCCCTTAAACTCTCTGTAAACTGCTCAGTTTGAGTATTCATGCTAGCCCAGTGAACGATACATACATCATATAGATTTAGGGATTTGAGAACGTTAGTGTATCATGAACTCTGAAATCATTATATGGTTAACTTATAATTATAAGTATGCACAGCTACCAAAATACTCCTTTCGGTAAATAGTTTAGATAAATGATTCTCTTTATTTCACATTATACCTGAATTTAGCTAGAGAAATAAAGAAGTGAAGAAAGCAGTTTACATCAATTCTTCTTAATCCTCTCACATGGGCAAATCTGATTAAGTATTGTTTATAGTATATCAAGCTCTTAATAAGCTACATTATAAGAGTCAGAGGGAGGGAGTTTAGTGACAACAAATCAATCATCTCCTTAATTCCCTACCCTCATCCTACTACAATTATCCAAGAATTCTCCTTTAGGATGGACATACTTTAGGAGAGGAGATTAGTAATTCCTTTCGGTCTCAGCACAGCTGCTACTGGGCCACAAGGGTTATTCTCTTTTACAAAGGATATGAGTTATTTGAAAAAGCAGAATGTGTGCTACAGTAGTCTGAGCCTGTGACCAAGGCTCAACTTTTTTACAGAGTAATTTCTTCACTAGAAATGAGTTCTACTCCTCCTTAGTATAATCCAAAGAGTTACTATATTAGAATGGGACCTACTGCTCTTTCTTATTAGTGAAATAACATTTTCTAACACAAAGAGCTAAAGCATTCTGATAGGCAGCAGTTACTGATCAATATAAGGTCTTAACATTCCTTTTCTTATCAAAGGACTTGCAATTCCTATATAATCTTAATATTTGTTCTCTTTTCTTCTTCTGAGAAAATTAACTTCAAAGAGAATTAAAATCCCACATGTTGATTTAAAACCCAAAATATATAAACCAACATGACAAAATGGATATATTACAAAATATTAAATTATTACCACCCAGATCATCTCTATATCTAAAATATCACCCCTCCAGATCTAGAAAATATAAGAGTTCGTCACATCCTATTAAAGACAAATTTTATACCCGTGTGGGTAAATTATTGAGCTTCTCCTAACTTCAGTTTCTCCTTAGACAAATGATCCTGCTCAAAGAATTGTTTAATGCATAGCAATTTAAAACGAGTTCTTTGAATGAATATTTCTATTTATTTCATAAGGTTATATAGTTAAAATAGAGCTCATTCTGACAGAAATATTCTTAAAAGAGCACATAAGTTCTACCTTGAATATTTCTAATTACATAGAGCAGAAATGCTCAAGCAGTTAAAAAAAAACTATCGAAAATGCAAATTCAACAATTTAAAAGTCTATTACAAATTCTTTATTAAAAGTAAGACCAAAGTTTTTAAGCATGCTAAGTGAAAATGCTTAGAAAAATACTCCAGGGACAAATTATGAACTGGCTAAGAATTGTAAAGGATATAAGTAACCCTTCTTTCCAGTTGGGCTTTAGATCATGAATGACTACAAATAATTTTCATATATGTACTCATGAAAAGTTTCTATAAAGAATATCAGAGAAATTATACTAATGAAAAATCTGCTGCCCAATCCTGAATAAAACCACCTACCTAATTCTCTGCCCTCCACAAGTCTTCAGTTGAGGAAAATAGGGCCCAGTTCAGACTAGAGTATGTGCAATAAGGAGATGAGATCTGAGGAGTCACTGTTTTATCCGAATTACAAGTGACCCCCAAAACTCAAGTGGTCCTTGACTCTTTGCCCACAGGGTCAGCATCTCTCAACCAACTTCCAGCAATTGCTTGCTTCAAATAGCCCCATGATTTCAAGTAGGTCAACACAAATTTCCATATCTGCTGTCCCTGAAATTGTATGGCCTAACATACATAAAACAAAGGTAGCATTACAGCAATTGAGAAAAAACTATGATATGAAGACATTTGAAATAATCCTTTAAGAACTAAAATTCTAACTCAGCCGAACAACTTAACACCTTATGTTAAGCATGTTTAGCTCTTGCTGAAAGGTCAAAACTCTCCTTGGACAATAGAAGCTCCAGCACCCACAAATGGGGAACATGACTTTGGAGATTCATTCCAAAGTATGACTTGTCAACTCTAGGATTACAAGGCAGCAAAACCCAAGCACTGTTCTTTGATGATAACATTGTCCCTAACTTCTTGGTTCCAGGAGTCACACTTGAAACTACTCAGCAGTAAAAGGCAGGCTGACGAAATGGGATTCCCCACTCTCTTGAATTTCGACATGACATCACATTATATCGCATTCAGTGCATGACTAGATCTCTTTGACTAAGCATGAAGCCTGCAGGGTTCAACAGAAGAATGTGATGATGCAGTTTAAAAATACTGGAAAGCATCTTCATCTCAACTCTAAATATAAGTTTTCTAATTCGATCATAAAAACATGCAGCTATGCTACCACTCTTCTGTTTTATGTTCCGTTCTTTTAAAAGAAACTATGTTAATTCTCTCCAATGGCAGCTTCAGAGTGAATGCCAATTAATTAGCAGGGATAAAATCAAAACAGTCAACCTGTAGCAGAAATTTCAATTAAGCATTAATTTAAATCAAGTATATTGATAAAACCTGAATACTGATATTTCATTAAACATGATAGAATAGGAATTTCTAAATTTCTAAAGGTGGGATTGGACCCAGATTATGTAAATTGTAGCATGTACACAGACCTGATAATGGGTTAGTTCTACATGTGTATTTCTAAACAAAAAGGCCTTCCCGAACTCTGATCTTTACTTAGAGTTTCTTTAATACAGAGGCAAAGCCGATCCATAAGAGACAAAATACAACATGCAAATATCCTTCAGAGAAGAAAAATATTGATTTAATTTTACAATAATCTTATAAATGACATTTTGGTGTTTATTTCCTTTTTCAGAGCAGACTTGATATGGAGAAAAGTAAGAAAGCATTGTAGGCCCTAAGTATCTTTAAAAAGAGGGAAATAGGTGACACAAGATGAAAATTGAGGATGATGAAAATAAACTTTTCCCACTTCATAATTTAGTCTAGGTTCAATCTCACAGTAGAAAACTTATCCAAAAATACACTAACACACATAGGCTTCTAAGCTTTAAATCTTCTCAGTGTTTAAAAATATCATTAAAAATATGGAGTCAAAATGTGAGTTTCTATCATGTAACAATAGAAAAAAAATAGATATTCAGGAAAAAGTCATTGCCAGACCAATTTAGGTTATTGTTGGAGAGCAATTTCCCAGGTTAAGCAGATAAAATAACCTAAAAAATACTGAACTGCAGAATAAACAATACTCACATTTTTTTCTGAATGGTCATAAAATAAATGCTTACCTTTTATATTTAACCCGGCAAATATCAGTGATGTCAGAACACCTAGTTAGAACTTTGAAGGCCAACATACTTAGCGATTGGCTCAAAAGACTGGGGCTCTCCCACATGAGATGAGCAGATAAAGCTGGGAGGGGAGGGAGGACCAGGTGGGCCACAGTGAAAGCAGCTGACCACTGCTCTCATCCTCCAACAAAGAATGGATTCATCCATACACTAGTCACCGTTTTTCTAAATTTTCCCAGATTGCTTGTGTTATATTTTCAATTTGGAGACCTTTGGACAGTAGTGAAAAATAATGCCTCTATTAGTGGTCTACCATGTGCCAGAAACTGTGCTAAACCCTTTGTATGCATTATTTACTTAGTAAATATTTATTGTAGTTGGCAGAATAAAGCACCCAAAGATGCCCACAACCTAATCCCTGGATCCTGTGATGACATTGTGTTTCATGGGGAAAGAGAATTAAGGTTAAAATGGAATTAGGGTTGCTATTAGCTGACCTACAATGGAGGTAGTATCCTTATCTACCCAGGTGTGCCCAATGTAATCACAAGTGTCCACATGAATGGAAAAGGAAGGCAAAAAGTGAGAGATTTGAAGACGCTAAGCTGCTGGCCTTGAACATGGATGGAACCACAAACAAAGGAATGTAGGCAGCCTCTAGAAAATAGAAAAGCCAGGAAAATGGTATCTACCATACAGTATCCAGAAGCAACCGACAGCCCTGCTGATGCATTGATTTTAGCCTGGTAAGACTTATTTCAGAGGTCTGCCCTCCAGAAGTATAACATAATAAATCTGTGTTGTTTTTAAGACACTAAGTTTGTGGCAATTTGTTACAGCAACAATAAGAAATTAATACATTTATTGTTTCCATTAGTTCATTTGATCCTCACAAAATTCTATGAGTTATTTTTATTTTTGCTATTTTACTGCTGAGGAAGCTGAGTCTTTAAAAGATCAGTTAACTTGTCCAAAATTTACCCAGCCAGTGGGCCCCTGAACTAAGATCTAAAACTATTCTGATTCCAAAGTCTATCCGCTTAATTTTTACACACATATAATTCTTCTCTCATGGGCTGATGTTACCATAAACTCAACCTTCTAATTTCTCACCATGTATTTCTTCCAAAAAAAAGATTCCATCACTAGGGTATTATTGTGTATCTACACATGAAGCAGCTGGTGAAGACTGGCCCTTCCAACTCAGAATGAATGAGAAGATGGTGTAGGACAATGACTAAAATCAGGGATAAGTCTAGGAGTTTGTCACCCAAAGCTGTGAGCAGAGAAGGAGGGAGGCATTCTGACAGCTGCTGGTGACAAGCAGATTGGCTACTGTTGCACATCAGATTCCATGAATGACAATAGACCTTTCAGTAATGGTGCCTGCCAGTACAGCCTACTGACACCATTTTTCAGTTTTGACAGACTCATATTAATATTCCCATTTCTAGTGACTCACTGAGTAGACACAACTGGATACAATGACTGACTTCTGGAAATCCCTCTGCTAAAGAACATTAAACTATACTTTCACACTGTTAATCACATGAAGTATGATTTTATTCCTTCTGATGTTTGTTGGTTTTCATGATGATATCCTTTGACTAATACCTGGTATTTAGTGTGAGTCCTCTCAGATGTTCCCACTCCAAGTTTTGAGGTTTTACTCATCCCCAATCAATACTCTTTCACATAAAACACTTGGAAAGATTGTGAATTCAACTTGTGTTGTAATTCTGCAACATGCCCAATTAGATTTTGTGTTTGATTTCAGATGAGCTATAACAAATAAGATTCTTCTAAGAAGCTCTCTCTTTCTCTGACAATGACAGGCTAAGAGTTTAAAGACCTAAACTTGAATTTCTTCTGTGAATGTCCCAGTGCTTTCAAAGGAAGCCACCCCTCCCCCAGTGGCTATAGCAATCATTACTGCCATTACAGTCAGCAGTCACCATTTGGACCCCCAAGGCACTTGATTTTTGGGCATTTCAACATAATCAATAGCAGATAAAAATTTGCTTAATCCTGATGTCACTGCATACCATGGATTACTTGCACCCTGTTAACCATTTTCACAGATCCCACACTGCATTCAAGCTCTAATACACAACCAAAACAATCCTTAAATCTCATCTTTGAGGACCCATTTCCTAAAATTACTCCTCAAATCAATTCTGTATTGGTCAGGGAACAGTTGGGAAACAGAAATCATACCAGTTATTGAAATAGAGATAATCTAATATATATGTATATATAATGTTAACCATATAATAGAAAACTAAAATGGCAAAAAGGGGGTACTACGGTAACGTTGAGATAGTAATGACAAGGAGCAGCTACCACCCCCCAATGGCCCAACAGCTAGAGGAACAAAAAGAAGTTGGAATTATGAAGACTTAGAAGTGTGTAGGAGGGACCCCATGGAGATGAAAGTCAGACGTCTGAGGAGAAGGTGTCTCTGAGGGGGCACGATGAGGCTGGTTCCGTAAATGGTGGAAAAAGTACAATTTGATATCAACTGCAGGAGTTGCTGCTTCTGAGGTGAAAAAGCTTTTCTGGGTAGAGGTGTCAGGAACAAACAGTGACAGGAAGGAGGGACCCTTCTACCTCCAGCCTTGCAAGCTCCCTCTAATGCTCCTTGATGGCAGAGCCTTATGGGGAGCCAGCCCACCAGCAAAGCAGAAAGATGGCTTGCAGTGTCCCAGCTCCAGCTAGAAGGCAGTTGCTAAATCACCAGCTCACAAAGAAATATTCATTCATTCATTCATTCACCAAATATTTCCTGAATGCCTATTATAAACCAGGCACCTCGAGGCACAAAATAAAAGAACAAAAGTTCTTGCTTTCAGAAGGTTGACATTTTGATAGGTGGGGATTAACAGTAAACAAATAGACAAATAAGCATTTAATATTTCAGTTGGTAGTGAGCTTTGGAGGAAAATAAATTAGAGTAATAGGAGAGGAAAACAAGGGGCTTGAGGCAATACAGATAGCACTTAGGAACATGGACATTGGAGCCAAACTGCCAGCATTTGAAGCCTAGCTCTGTTTATTAACTCTATGCAAGTTACTAACTCTAGGAAGGTTACTTAATCTCTCTGTACCTCAGTAACTACATGTGTCAAATGGGGATAACAATGAAAATAATATCAACTTCATGGGACTGCTATGAAGATTAAATAAGTGGCTATCAATATGGTATAGTAAGAATGGTATAGTTTAATGGCAAAGCTTCAAAGAATCTGGGTCTGGGGTGTGGAGTAATTAGGGTAAAGGAAGAGATAATGGTGTGAAAGAACAAAGATGACTCCTCACCTCCACATCAGTGCTATGAGGGATATGGAAGAGAGAGCAGCCACCCCTAGAGTCTGTAAGGGAAGCCAAGTCTTCTGGAAGGAGCCTTGTATTAGTTAAATTAAAAATGTGAAGGGCCCGGCTAGATAGCTCAGTGGATAAAGAGCTCACTGGGAAACCACATGGGAGGCCCTGGGTTCGGTTCCCGGGGACCTCTCCTAGCGGGCAGACCGCCTTGAGAATGGCAAGCCGCCATGGGCGGGCCGGAGCCGCCGTGGGCAGGGCAAAAAGCTGCCACGGACAGGCAAAAGCCGCCACGGGCAGGGCAGG
>PVKH010011901.1:0-17535 GCA_004027955.1 Chaetophractus vellerosus | reverse complement strand
CCCCGGGTTGAATCTCTCACCGTCCCCCCCGTCCCCACCACGCTCCGCCATTACAGAAAGCCGCGATCATCCACCCGCCGGCCCAGCGTTCCCTATTGGCTGGGAGGACCGTCAATCCCGTGCGAGAGAGGCGGAGATAGCAGAGATCTACGAAATGATTGGGAAAAGTGTCCATCAATCCTAGAAGTGGTGAAGGTATCCTCCTTCCTATTGGGTAAAGGACCCGCCGACTTTGAAAGCGGTATAGAGACAGCCCCTTGATTGGTGCCTCGGAGGCTTTATGGGAAATGCGACGGTAGCAACGAGGAACTGCCTGCGCCCTCTCGCGGTAAGCAAACCTAAGTCCTCCCACGTACTTCCCGGCCCGCGCTAGCCACGTGTCTACCAACTTCTAGGAGAGCCAATTATGGAGCCATATTGGTTGCCAGTAGCTCAGGCTGGGACCGTGTCCACTGCGTGAGCCAATCAAAAATCGGCCGGCGTGGCGCCTAAGCAAATCGCAGAGTTGCTGGAGAAAGGAGCAGTTTCCCAGCTTTACCGTAACAGGTTTTTAAGTCACCCCTGGTTATATCCATTAAATAATATATTATTAAATACAAGCATACTTCCCAAGTTATAGTAAGTAAGTAGTTGCAAGCTGAAGAATGTTATAAGTTGCTACATTAAGATAAGTAAACTGGGGAAGGCAAGCCCCTACACAACTTAAAAGTTGAAACCATCACTCCTTGAATCTCAAAATTGTCTTTTTTTTTTTTTAGTTTATTTTTTTAAGCCTCACAAAACACTAAAAGAGTCTGAGGATCAAAGAAATAATTTGCACAAGGTCACACAGTACTAAATGACAGAGCCTGGCCTTAACCCCAAGGCAGTCTGACAGCAAAGCCCCTCTCTTAAACCCCATGATCCAAAAGAAATGAAAACATATGTCAAAACAAATACTTGTACATGAATGTTCACAGCAGCATTATCCATGAAAGCCCAAAGGTGAAAACTCAAATCTCCATCAACTGATAATGGATAAACAAATTGTGGTATATCCATACAATGTAGTAGTATTCAGCCATAAAAAAGAGTGAAATACTGATACATGCTATGGCAAGGATGAACCTTGAAAACATTATGCTAAATGAAAGAAGCCAAAACAAAGGGCCTTGTATACAATGTATAATTCAATTTACATGAAATGTCCATAAAAGGGAAATCTATAGAGATAGAAAGCAGAGTGCAGTTGCCAAGACCTGGGGGTGGGGGAGGAGTGAGGAATGGGGAGTGACTGCTAATAGGAATGGGGTTCTTTTGGGGATGAAAATACTCCTAAATTAGATAGGGTGATAGTTACACAACGTTGTGAATTCAGTAAAACCACTAAGGGTACACTTTAAAAGGGTGAATTTTATATGTGGGTTATTTTTCAATTAAAAAAAAATAAAACCTCAATTTTTTTAAAAGTACTGACTGAATCCCAGCTAAATATTCAAAATCAGTTAACTGTAATAATATGTCATAATGGCTGAACACAGAGTTCTGAGCGTAATTGGAGAAGGACAGGAAGGCTAAAGTTCCACTAAAGATATGACATTTGAACAAACTGGAGTCTGAGAGTGATGGGGCTAGATCCCTTTCTCAACCTTAGCTTGCATCCCCAAGTCCTGGCCAACTATTTTGAAAATAATACTGGTATAGCTGCCTCATTACAAACCAGCCCCCACTGCTGAAATGGATAGGGCATATGTAAACTGTCAGAAAACAGAATAAATAGAAGAAGCTCCTTGCAGATGTATAAGAGTTTTATATGATGTTTTTATCTTATTTAGACTGATATATATTAAGATATCTACATCTTATATTTATAGAATACGTGCTATACACATATGTGTATATATGTATTTGATAATCATATATTTATATATGATTAGTGTTTCATTGCTATAGTTTATTCACATAAACATGTCCTTGAAATTCAAGTATTTTGTGCTTGATAGTTATATAAAATGTATTGCAAATATCTAACCTGAGCTGTGTCTACACAGCTATTCTCACATTATTGAATGTGAGGAAAAATTAGACACTCAGTGCATCTTTTTTTACAGTCAATTAATTTTTTAAATCAATTTGATAAATATATTTTAATAAAGCATACAATCCATCCAATGTGTACAATCAATGGTATTTGGTATAATCACATAGTTGTGCATTTATCACCTCAATCATTATTAGCACATTTACCTTATTCCAATAGTGTAGCAGTCTGATGTAATTATGAATTCCAATAAATCGATATTGAATCATACTTGTAAACTGATCTGTTCATCTGGGCATGATTAGGTTATGATTAGGGCCTTAACTGGGCCACAGTCAGTAGGGCGTTGAGCCCCGCCCCTCAGTGGGTGTGGTCTCAAGTATAAAAGGCAAGACAAAAGAAAGAGAGAGCAGATTTGAGAAGCAGATTTGGAGAAGCAGTTCTGATGTAGGAGAGAACGCCCCAGGAGAAGAAAAGTGAGGCATTCACCTAATAGTCTACAGCTGACCTTGTGGAGAAAGCAGAAGAGCTAATTAAGCCTGGAGAGAAATGTAGAAACACAGCCCCGGGAAGAGAGGAACCCACGATGCCTGAACCCTGGCAAACATGGGCAGCTGTCTTGCTCCAACACATGACAATGGAGTTTGGTGAGGGAAGAAACGAATGCTTTGTGGCCTGGTAACTGTAAGCTTCTACCCCAAATAAATACCCTTTATAAAAACCAACCAATTATTGGTATATTGCAAAGGCACCCCTTTTGGCTGACTAACACAAATAGTAATAATAATAATAAACAAAAAAAGAGACAAAAAAAACTCTACCCATTAAAAATCACCTCTCAATCTCTAATAATATTCCATTGAGGGTTAAAAAAAAAAAAGAAATATACTAAGTGAAAGAAACTATACAAAAGGTACTACATATTCTTTGACTCCATCTATAAAATATAATTGCAAATAAATTAGAGCAACAGAAACAGAATAGCAGCTATGTCTGGCAGGAGAAGCATAGAGAGATCAAGGCATCTTTTAATAAAACAAATGAATCAATACCAGCTAATTGTCAAAGCCTGATAACTCTTATATTGAAAACATACAGAGCTGTAAAGAGCAGAAAAGCAAATGCCATCATTGTCCAATTGACCCCAAAATTTAGTATATAAGAGTTTAAGCAACACTGTTGACTTAGGACCAATTGATATCACCAGAGCTTTAAGCCCTGCCATCACTCTTCAAAAGCAGCTATTGAGAAGTGGTTCCAATTCAAAATCAGGAAAATCTTTTTAAAAAATAACTGCCTTTTTTTGAATGCCTACTATAAACCCATGGTAGATACTTTACACTCAATATTTCTAATCTCCTCAACAACCCTAGAAGATATTAGATTTATTGTCCACATTTTACACATGGAGAAAATGAGGGTCAGAGAGGTTACATGACTGGTTCAAGGTGACAGTCACACAGCTGAGAAGAGGTGAAACCAGAATTCATGCACAAGTGTGTCTCACACCAAAGCCAGTTGGAGACTGCTAAATCTTGAGTCTCATCCAAACCAGAAAGATAGCATGTTTAATGTATTGTTTGATCATCTCTCCTCTAGAATGTAAATACTTTTAAAAGACTACCTACTTTCCTCGTTGATTTCCCAGCTCCTAGTAAAATGTTTATTCATCCATAAGGCCAGCACTGTCTACCATACCATGCAGCTATATTATTCCTTTATGGAAATACTGGTCTTTAAGCATTTAAAGAAATCTCAGAAGTGGAGAGTGCCTGGCTGGATACATCTGCTAGCTACCTCACAGGCAGTATGTATAGCAGCTGCTGATATGCTTTGGAGTAAATGAGATCAAGATTCTAGGGCAGGCTCTACCAACTACTGGCTGTATGATCTTGGTCAAGTTACTTGACTTCTCATAGCCTCAGCTCCTTTATTTGGAAAATAATGGGTTGCCATGAGGGTTTATAAACTATTTACCATGACCCAGGCAACAAATAGTAAGCAGTCAATAAATAGTATTTGTTAACTCAGTTAATTTATGGCATTCTGCTAGCTAGCTTTTTACCTAATAGGTCAAAATCAAGATAAGTTCCAGCTTTTTGCATGTGTATGTTTTGAAGACAATGAACTATCAGCCAAGAAACTAGAACACAATATTACTCTCTGAATAGGAAATGCCATTCTAAATCAACATACTGGGTCAAAGCATAAAGTAATAATAGTAGCTTACATTTGTTGAACTCTTAGTATGCCCAGTATATTATATAAGCATCTCATTCAATAAGTAACATTTATTGAGTATTTCCTAAGTGCAAGGCACTGTTTTAAGCACTTTGACTGTATTAACACATTTGAATCTTTACAAAAACCCTATGGGGTAAGCATAGTTATTATTTCTGTTTTACTGATAACAAAGGCACAGGGAAATTAAATAATGTACCCCTATCACACAGCCAGCGAGTGGCAAAGCTGGAATGCAAACCTAGGCCAGCAAGCAACAGAGTTCACATTCATGACCACTATTCTCTAACTCCAAACAATTAGAATATAAAGTCTCCCCAAGCTACTGCTGTCCTATAGAGAAATATCAAGGCTGCAGACAATACTTTTCCAGATGGCATCTCAATTGCATCTACCTTCTAACTGCTACTTCATTGACCTATGGCCTAATTATGGAATTTAGAAAAGGGGTTCTCACTTCCCATCTCCTAATCTCTTTCAGATTTCAGGATTGTGAGAGACCCAGAAATCATTGGAGCATATTCGACCATTATGTTGTATCAGCATATGGACTACCTCAATGGGCTCAGAACTCTGAGAACTCTAAATAGGAGTAAATGCATCCTTACAAATAAACTGAGGCCAAAGATACATCCTCAGCAGCATGCAAGTGTTGAGAACAGCAAACGGGAGAGCATTTGCGTTCTGGCCACCACCACCACCTCCCATACACACACATATTTTGTATCACTAGAGATCAAATGATTTATTGAATCATGTTGCAGAAATCTGTTGTAGTCAAGACATATTTTGGTTGCAAAGAAAAGAACGAACACGATGAAATGAGTATTGGAAGGGAAACTGAGAAATCATGAAATTTGTGAATAGGAAGAGGCCCTGTGCAGGGTCTTTCCAGAGACTGGGAAGTTGCCAGGACCCAAGGAGCTTCTCTCCCTGTCCCTTTTCTTCTCAGATGCCACCATGGCCTCTCTTCTCCCTTATCTTTGCCCATTTTCTCTAGTCTCCTCTTTCTGCAAACCTACTTCCTCCTTTTACTCATTCTTCAATGTGGATATTAAGGCAACACCAGACTCATCTCACTTACTAGCATTCCAGCTCCCAACATCAACATCCCTGCTGTCAAGTCTCTGGTTATCTATATGTTCAAATACTTCAGGGAGAAAATATGGTTGGACATTGACTAGCCAGCATATTAGCTGGTATTGATCCATATGTCCATCCCTGCACCAATTTTGCATAACCAGATAAGGTCGCAGAGCAGTACTGACCTTTTCAGAGTCTGAGCTGAAAAAGGCAATGGCATTTGTTTTCCATAAATACCCTAAGATGATTTTGCTCTTCTCCTGGACTAACTCTCACTCTTGCCTCTCTCTATTCCATTCTGAGACACATCAAAGTTAAGCTTTTAAAACTTCCCTTACTTAGATCCTTTCATTGGCTTCTCATTGCCCTTAGAATAAAGAACATAATTTGATGTGGTCTGTGTAGCCCTCAAAATCTATGTCATCCCCATCTCTACAGCTTCATCTTTCCTCATTTCTCTCTAAGTTCCAATCACAGATCATTTCCTTCGGTTCCTCAAAGCTACCCGTTCTTCTCACCACAGGTACTTATTTCATGCCTTTTCCCTCTTCCTGTAAGGCTCTTATTGCCCTCATTCATACAAATAACCCTTTCCTATCTGAATTATCTATTATTGAATAACAGATCAACCCTATATTATCAGCTAAAAGCAATGAAATTTATTACCTCACAGTTTACATGGGTCAGGAATCCAGGTGTGGCTTGACTGGGTGCCTCTAGTTCAAGGTCTTTCATGAGGTTGCAAACTGTCAGTCAGGGCTGAAGACTCAACTGAGGTTGAAGGATCTGCTTCCAAGTTCATTCCCATGGTTGTTGGCAAGTGTCAGTTCCTCGTCATTTGTTGGGCTGTGGAAATCAGTTCCTTGCCATGCCAGATGGGCCTCTCCATAAGAACAATCACAACATGGCAGTTCGTTTCTCCCAGTGGAAGAAATCTGAGATAGAGAATGCCCAAGACAGAAACCACAGATTTTTTTTTTAAAGATTTATTTTTTATTTATTACATATCCCCCCCTTTCTGCTTGTTCTTGCTGTGTTCATTCCCACGTTCCTTCGTGTCTGCTCGTCCCCGCCTCCCCGGTGCAACCACCCGCCAGTCTGTTCACCGCGGGCACGAGCTTGCCCTGCTCGCGGGGGCTTGCCCTGCCCATGGCGGCTTGCCCTCTCAAGGCAGTCTGCCCACTCGAGGAGGCCCTGGGAACCGAACCTGGGGCCTCCTATGTGGTAAACCGGCACCCTACCAACTGGGCTACAGCTGGCCCCCCACAGATTTTTGTAACCTAAACATGGCAGTGAAATTCTATCACTTCTGCCCATACTCTGTTGATGAGAAGCAAATCTAAGTCCAGCCCACGCTCAAGAGGAAGGGATGACAGAAGGACTAAAACCAGGAAGCAGGGATGATTGGGGACCATGTTAATGGCTCCCTGCCATGCTATTTTTCTGGGCTTAACTTGCCATTACTCCATCTGGGAAGCATTTTTCAGAGAGAAAACTTCACCTTCCCCAGTCCCCATTTAAACAGTTTACCCTATGATAGTCTGCTCCTATAGCAACCTACATTAACTGGTAACATTCCAATCACTACATATGTAACATTTATTGAGCATTAATGTTTAATGTATGTATGAGTATATGTATGATGTTTTACATATTCTATCTTATTTCCCTTTCAATTGACTTCATTGTTCATTTTTGTTTGTTTGTTTGTTTATAATTTGACCTTTATTGTTATCCTGTGAAGCAGGTAAACATTCTGAGGTTTCCAGGATGTTGCTTTTTTTTTCCTCCCCCCACCTTGTTGTTTGCCCTCTCTGTCTGCTCGTCTTTTTTTTTTTTTTTTTAGGAGGCACCAAGAACCGAGACTCCCATATGGAAGAGAGGTGCCCAATCACTTGAGCACCTCCGCTCCCTGCTTACTGTGTTTCTTATTGTGTTTTCTCATTTATCTCCTCGTTGCATCATCTTGTTGTATCAGCTCACCACACCAGCCTATCATATCAACTCACTGTCTTTCTCATCTTCTTTAGGAGGCACTGGGAACTGAACCTGGGACTTCCCATGTGGCAGGCAGGTGCCCAACTGCTCGAGCCACATCCACTTCCTGACTTCATTGTTTTTAATGCTGAAGTATTTTAAAGTTAAATTACAGACATCATAACATTCTACCCCTAAATAAAAAGTGTTCTACATAGAAAAAATTACATTTTCACATCTAACAAAACAAACAGTAATACCAAGTCCATATTCAAACTTCTCCAACTGTCCCCAATATCTCCTTTCCTGCTGGTTTGGACAAATCAGGACCCAGTTTAGAACCATGCAATGCATCTGGTTGTTAAGACCCTTAAGTCACTTTTAACCTAGAACAGTCCCTTTTATCATGATACTGACTTGCTAAAGACACTAGGCCAGGCTCACTTTCTGGATCTCTCAGATTCCTTCCTCTAACCCGTGTATTTCCTGTAAGCTGGAAGTTAGATCTGAAGACTTGCTCCGATTTAAATTAAACATTTTTATCAAGAGGTAATGCTGTATATTTCAACTGCATTACATCAAAAGGCACATGAATATGTAGCTATCTCACTCTTAATGATGCTAAGATTGATACTGGGTTAAGGTGATGATGCTCAATCCTTCCATTGTAATCAGAATACCATCTGCATGATGTTACTTTGGCTCCAATTCACTATCAATAGGGTGACCATATAATTTATCATCCCAAGTGTGACACTTGAGACTGAAAAGGGGCGCTATTAATAATTACACTTGGACAACAGTCATAAACCAGGACCATCTCAGGCAAAATGAGGTAAATGTCCACCCTACCTACCTATCAACCATTAACCTAATGGCTTAATGGTTTTATCCTTTCCTGAATCAATACTTTGCTTAAGGGTGGCAAAATAATGATTTTCTAATTATATGATACCTTCTACATGTATTAAATGGCTTTCTCCTGTAAATTACAGATTTCCCTCACAATGGAGGCTATTTAGTTACCCTAAAATACAGTTTCTATTTAAAAAGTGATAAATGTTTAATTCCTTCCCTTTATTGGTTTCCAAAATAAAAAGACGATTTGATTGCCATCTCAAATGGGGACAAATGAGTTATTCTGGCTTCCCCATTTTTTGAGTATTGTTATGGACTCATGGATTTTTAATAGATTCAATGTGTTTCAATTAACTAAAATCAATAATCATTTTGATGCTCACATTTCCATGCATTATCCATTTACTCTTCACAACAACCATCTAAGTAAGCTCCCACTGTTATCTCCTTCTTTATATATGAAGAAACTGAAGCTTAGGAAAATTAACTAAAAACCAAGTAACTAAGAAGTAACTAGGGTCACACAGATAGCAACTTCATTGTCCACCTTCTCAGTCAGATTAGAAACTCCAAGAGAGTAGGGAATGCGTTATTTTTAATCCCTGTTTCCCCTGAACGTAGTTCAGTACCATTTAACAAGTAAGTGAATAAGTAAATTCATTGGTTATCATTTCTAGTTGACAGCAAAAACATTCTAATAACCACTGAAAAGTTTCAGATTAAATAATATAATATCTGGGATTTGATTCAAAATAAAACAAGGCAAGGGTGGGGAAAGAGTGTAAAGTGGGGGAAGGATATTATGGATGAAACATGGTCAACTACTATATCTTGATGATTGTTGAAGCTGGATGATGGGTGGATGAGGGTTTATAATACCAGCCTCACTACTATTCAATACCTAAAGTTTTCCATTAAAAAAGAAAATGTTCTAAGCCCTTAAAACATTAAAGTTTAGAGAACTGCATAAATATATTTAAAGTGATACACAACAAAATGTAGCTGCTTACATTATTAGTTTGTCTAAGAATAGATAAGAAAGTAAAAGTGAACCCATGACATCCAACATACGCTAAATAAGATATGTAAAGAATAGGAGCATCCTCATAAAGGAGATTAAGATAAAAGAAATCTCATGTTTGACTTTTTGTTGGAAAGGGGCCAGCAGTGGTCTGTGTGATTTTTTTCTTTCTTTCTTTTATTAGAGAAGTTGAGGGTTTACAGAAAAATGATGCATAAGTACGGGGTTCCCATATACCAACCACCCTATTATTCATACCTTGCATCAGTGTGGTACATCTGTTACAACTGATGAAAGCACATTTTTATAATTACACTATTAACTATAGTCCACGGTTTACCTTAGGGTTCACTGTTTCTATTATATAGTCTGTTTTAGTTTGCTACAGGCTGCAAATGCAGAATACCAGAAATGGGTTGGCTTTTATCATGGGCATTTATTGGGGTCAAAGCTTACAGTTCTCAGGCTGTGAAAATGTCCAAATCAAGGCATTGTCAGAGATGCTGTCTCACCAAAGGTCAGCTGCTGGAGATCCTGGGTCCTGCCACGTGGCAACGCAAAATAAGGTGGTCCCTGACTTCTCCTCCTGGCCTCTTTCTCCCTGAGCTCAGCTGTGAGCATTCAGGCACATGGCAGGTCTCTCCCCTCTCCTCTGGGGTTCACTGCTTCAGTTTTAGGCTGCTCCACTGATTCCAGCATCTGGCCTCTTTCTCAGCCTTCCAGGTTTGAAGTAGCTAATCAAAAGCAGTGATCAGCGCCGGGACCATATACTTCCAGATTTTGGGGGACTGGGTCCTTATGTCCCACCGTGGCACCAGCAAGCTGCGCCAGCACCTTACTGCTGCCTGCTGCAGAGTTGGGTGATGGGTGGTGGTTGCCTTGGAGCAGACATTGCAAATCACCAGTATTTACTGCAATTTATATCCTCTCACTCTTCCCTGCATGCTACACAGTGTTCTATTGGGCTTTGAAGTTTCAAAATAGTTGATTCCGACAGTTCCTGCCTGTTTAATAGTTGTTCTTGTAAAGGGAGTGATTCCCGGAGTCCCCTACCCACCATCTTCCCACAATGCCTCCTTGATTTTTTTTTTAATGCCAAAACTTGCAGGAAATCTGATGACCAGAAAAGGGAGCAGAAAAGAAACCTATGGGCCTATTTTCTAGAAGAAAGGACATCTGTAAGAGAAGGAATTATCTAACTTGGCCAAGTTGAAGAGCCATACAACAAGAGGCCAGCTCATAAAATACACTTGGACACATGTAGATATCCATTTAAAAATTATTGTTCCTACTGTTGGTGAGGATAGGAAGAAACCAGGACCCTTACGCATTGTTGATGGGAATATAAAATGGTGCAGCTGCTGTGGAAAAATTTTGGTGGTTCTTCAAAGAGTTAAGCATATGGCCTGGCAGTTCCACACCTAGATATAAACCCAAAAGAACTGAAAGCAAGGACTCAAACAGATACTTGTATACCAATATATGCCAATGTTCATAGCAGCATTATTCATAATAACCAAAAGGTGGAAACAGACCAAATGTCCATCAACTGATGAATGGATAAACAAAATGTGATTCATAAATAAATGGAATATTATTCAGCCAAAAAATGGGAATGAAATTCTGATACATGCCACAACATGGGTGAGTTTATCATTAACAAAGTTCTGTTTGGGGGTGATGAAAAAGTTTGTATAATGGATGGTGGTGTTGGTTGCACAATATCATGACTGTAATTAAAGCCACTGAATTGTACACTTAAAAATGGTTTAAAATTTATATTATACTGTATTGAGTTTAAATGTGAGGATTTTGGAGTTGGCCAAGAAAAACAGATTTCCCACTAGATGGCAACAACACACAGTCTTTTCATTGGGGTGACATTTTGACAGGTTTGTAGGAGAGGGAAAGTCCTTCACAGCAGGAAACCTTCCAGAGGCCAGCTGCACAAGGCCACCTGCAGAGGGGAAGCAGAGCAAGGGGAGAAATGAGAGAGGAAGTGAAAGTGCCCCCATGTTTAGCGATGGCACAGTCAGCAAAGGTGCAGGGCCTTACGGCCAGAGAGTTCCAACGTGCCAAAGTAGCTTGGGGCCTTGTAAGTACAGGGTCTTATTTTATCATCTGAGAGCAGATGTTACACCAGTTTTGCAGAGTATGCAAAGCAAGTTAACTTTCATGGTTAAATTTGCTTATTTGAGCTACTTTTAAAACAATTGGATGTGTGAGAATTTGAGTTTGTTACCCAGTGGGTTTTTCCAATGGACCTAGGCTTCCATGAAGAAGTAAACAACACACAGGACCACTACACAAAAGTTGTCTTTGGCTCATTTATATAACATACAAAAATTTTTTTAAAGGAAAAGCAAAAACATATTGTTTCTATTATACATAGAAGAAATGAGGAATATAGAAAATCACCATTGGAACATGACAGTAATAATTCGTGTAGGCAAAAGCCACTGATAAATACTAAAATTAGTAGGCAAAACTTTAAGGAGAAAGAGGATATTTCATAGCCCCAAATTCTGCCCCCACCCCCCATTTATAAAACACTGTGGTGGTTTTAGCATATATGCACAAATTCTTTAATACCCCTTCAAGAATATGGAACTTAATATCCCTCTCCTTGAGTGTGGTTGGGCTTAATGACTCACTACTAACCAATATAATATGGAAAGAGAAAAACAGTAATTTTGCAATGGACAAACCCGGCAGACACCATCTTAACCAAGGAATCAAGGCTAACATTTTCAATGACATATCATACCCTTGATATGGTGCAATGAGGAGGGTATTTCACCTCTATGGTATTCTTCCCAAAATCCATAATCTCAGTCTCAACTTAAGAAAATATTAAACAAACCTATGTTGAGGGACATTCTATAAAATTCCTGATCAGTACTCTTCAAAAGTCATGAAAGACGGGTAAAGACCAAAAAACTGTCACAGATTGGAGGCAACTAAGGAGACATGATGCAAAGTGGGATCCTTGATTCGATCCTGGAACAGAAAAAGGACACTAGTGGAAAAAACTGGGGAAATCCAAATAAAGTCTGTAGTTTAGTTAATAGTATTGTATCTCTTAGTTTCGATAAATATGCTACGGTTATGTTATATGTTAACATTAAAGAAAGCTGCATGAAAGGGGTATGGGAATGTGCTCTACTAACTTTGCAACTCTTTTATAAATCAAAAGTTATTTCAAAACAAAAAGGTTTTTAAATTTGTTTTAAGATTTCAGGTAGCTAGCTCTCAAAAATGCTAAGTGCAGGGGTTGGAAAGCACAGCCACCCTATGATATACGTCTTGGCTTGTCCATCCATAAAATAAGAAGATAGGTCAAGATGCTTAGCCAGTGGTAAGAGCAAGCAGGGCCCAGTGATGCAGAGGTGTCCCCAAAATAGGGACAGCTACATGGGTTCCAATAGAGTTTCCAAGGTAGCCTTGACCTTGGGACACACGTAGTTGAGGTTTGCAACCCTCACTTTACAGGCCCCCCAAACAAATTTTGTTGGCAAATGAGACTAGAACCACAGGTCAAGAGCTCTCGCATTAAACTGAACACAAAAAAGCCCATCTCCACAAACCAAAATGCCAATTTATTAGTTTACAAAGAGAATTACAACTTCCAGGTGGACCAGATGTGCCTGTCCTCTCTGAGGTCAAACTTACATAGCAAGCTAAATTATCAGAAAGCAGCTCGATGAGATTGGAAGCAAAACAAGGGCAGTGATTTATTTGATTTGAATGTTTAGTGGCATCAGGTCATGATAGCCTGATAATTCACTATTCCAAATAGAGATATACCTTGCTTTTGGACACTCTGTGCCTGCCCTTGCCATAGAGAACTCTCTGCCTACCAAATAGTTCTTCATTGCTTGCATAGATAACTAAGCTTACTTCTTCAGCTAGAAGGAACAAAAAGAGTCCATGTGTATATGTATGTTCTTTTCTGTTATGCTTTATGGGAATGTGGGGACCCAGGGCCCAGTCTCTCCCAAGTTCTTAGCACGTAACCACCTGTGTGACCTAGACATAAGTTAAAAATTAACAACTCTCCCCAAAGGGGAAAGGATGTATAGATGGTATTGCAAATCATAATCTCCTCAGAGTGGTAAAACTTCATTCCTACAATAACATCACCAGACACCATATGTGAATGTCATGGGACCCTAGCAGAAACTCTGTTCTCATACCCTGTGGAATGTCTTTGTGCTAAAACCCCTTATATCACCCCTCACCTTCCTGCCCCTGCATTCTCCAGACCGCTGCCACCAGAGACTCTCTCCTGTCCGTAAGTCCAAATAAAGCTTATGTCTGTCTCAGTGCCAGGTATGTTCTTTGGCCTCATGGTGGCCCCAACACAGGCCCTTCAGGATTTGGGTTGGAACAGGAAAACAAAGAGAAGTGAAGTCATTTTTATTATTAACACCATTGGCTGATTCAGTCAATATACAATGAATGGTTGGTGACCCCTTAAGGTAATTCCATGGACACCTGGGCTCTGGGAACCACAGGTTAGTCTACACTGCTCTAGAGTGGCATCTATGTTTTGTTTCCACAATCATTTTCTCAACAAAATACCATATGATTATGTAGCTTTCCACTTATTAAATGATAATCACGTTCTCTAAGGTTACCCTAATTTGGATTTTTCCTGGAATAACCAATGTCAAATTTGCAATCTCTTGGTGTTTTTTGTTTTGTTTTGTTTTTTTAAAGAATTTATTTGGGAAATGAGGGAGAGGACAGAGCTTGCTGAGAAATGGGAGAGAAAGATGGAAATGCACACCAAAATTTGGCGAGGGCTCCTCCAGGCAGCAAAACCCTCTTGGTTTATTAACATAAATGTTTAATCAAATCCGTTGAATAAAGTCAGCACTATGCTTTTATGAGGGCTGGTGGAGAGCCTCTCTTTTACCCCTGTATATCACAAACGATTTTCTCTTTTATGGTTCATTTGGCTCTAAAATCCTACTATTAACATTTTTTCTGTTTCTCAAAATTAAAAAAAAAAACTCTGAAATCCTTATTTAAAGGTAATATCGAAAACTTTTATAATACAATTGTTTCTTTTAATATCTTTCCTAGACAAGTTCCCCAAATTATCACCCTGAGAAATTACAAATCAGTTGATCAAAGAGCTGAAGGGAACCTTTGAGATCGTCTGGCATATTTGGTCTACAGATAAGGAAACAGAGACCCTGAGAGGTTAATAATTATTAATTATTAACTTGCTCATGGTCACATATCCAGTTAGTGGAAGATACAAGACCAGAACCCAGGTCTTTATGACATTGTCGTTTCTCAATTAAATTTGTGTGCAAACCTTTTTTCTCTTACAATTCATCAAACCCAGCACCCACAGTGGGTCACAAAGCACTACTCCAGTCTCAGGACATGGGTGGGATACCACAATGGGATGCAGTAATTTTTATTTCTATTCTGTAACTCACCATTTTAGAACTTTGTTGGACTCTTTTCCATTATCAAATTTTCTGAATAAGTATTTTAATTTTGCATTCAGAAGTAAATCTTCCATTCATTTGTCCATTTGACAAACATTTGATGAACACTTATGTCCCAGGAACTATCAGAGCTAAAGACACAAGAGTTACTGTCCAAAGAGTACAACATCTGCAGAAAAAACAAACCAAATGTTAGCCAAGAGAAATGGTTAGCATTTACTAAGGGATTAATATATGCAAGTATTTTATATGGAACTTCTCACTTAATTCCTCATGACAGTCATGTGTGATAGCTACTTATTACTCCCACTTCACAGATGAGGAAAATGAGGCTTAGTGAGGTTAAGCACGTTGCCTTAACACCTCAAGTGGTGAAGAGAGGCAATCCCACACTTTCACATTCGCTCTGAGTGTTTATGCCGTACTGTTTGGAATTCAGGCAGACCCAGAAGGAGAGATGTGTCTAGAGGGGGAACTTCACTGAGGAGGTGGAAACTGAGGAAATAAACAGGGACCAGGAAAGGATGCTTTAGGGACAGCATTTTGGAAGTAATTTAGAAACTATAAGAATGTCACTAACACTGAGGCATTTGGTATATCAGGGAGTTATCAGGAGCTGGTGCTAGAAAGGTCAGTGGGAAGTTATATTTTATTTCATAGGTTATAAGAAGTTATTTTTCAAGGGTTTCAAGTGGAAGAGTGACATGATCACATATGCTTCTTAGGAAGATTACCCCGGCTATAGTGAGAATGATTAATTAGATCAGATCAAGCTTGCAGTTAGGGAGGGCAGTAGAAAACGGTTGGAATTGTCCACGATAAGAACTTGGACTAAGACAATGACAATAAGGATGGAGACATGGGGGCAAGTTCGGGAGCTATTTAAAAGGAAAAAAATCAATAAATCTAGGTGATTGTGTGGATTTGAGTTTGGGGCAGGTGGGGAGCTTTGGATATCAAGGTTTCTGACTTGGGCAGCCCAGGTTAGGACATAGGAATAACTTATCCAACTTTAGAGATCAAGTACGTAGTGAAATCACAGACATTACTCTATATGGATGGATTTGTTCTGGTTTGGGACCATGGTTTGCTCTGTATCATATCCAAATTCCCCTGCCAGTAAACTCTGTTATCACAAGGTACTATAGGATTTAATATATTATATATTATAGGATTTTATATATTATAGGATTATATATATTATAGAATTATATATATGATAGGATATATAATTGGGATTTTAGAACAAAATAGAAATGGCAGAATGGGAGGAATATGGAAATTAAATGACTTACCCACAGCATCAGAACATCAAAATTTCATGAATTTTGAATTAGGATACTTCCAGAATTGCCATTAAATGTCACAGGTCCCTTGCAGAAGAACTTGTTAGACCAAAGGAATTGAACTAAAAAACAAATATTAAATCAAATCATTATTAGTGGAATTGATTATTAGTGAAATGACACATTCATTCACACAACAATTTTCAATGCCTTTCTAATTTGCACCAGTCCTATATTAGGCAATGGAAATGGTGATGATAACACTCAACCCCTGTCCTTATGGAGCTTATGGTCTAGTGAGGAAGACTAAGAAACAAAAGGAATCACAACACAGATGCTGGTGAGCCCAGCAAAGGATGGAAGACTGAGTCTTGTGGTTCAGGGCCTGGAGTGTGGCAGTCCTCAATGGATGTTAGTTAGCATTATTTACTATTCTACTTTTTCAGTGTGCTCCCTGAAACTTCTACTCTAATTAGCATTCATATTTCTGTGCTGCCCATCCCAGTTTCCAGGACCCATGTGCAATGCCATGCTTATCATAGGATCCCAGTTATTTTTAGGTGTATGTTGAATGGATAAGAAAGAGAGAAATGACAGAAACAAAGGGGCTTGGGGGCCTGGCCGTTAGACATATGCATCAAAGGATTGCCAGGCAGATGGTGAGCAGGGAAGCTGTTCAAAGCAGGGAGGAACACCTGGCTGCTATGTACCAAGTAGTTCACAGGTGGGTCAAGGATTGGAAAAGTGGGAAACAATATGTTGTTTTCCCCAGAATCAGAAGCTGCCTGAAACCAGGTTCACTAACGCCACTTCCCCCTCAACTCCTCCTGACTGAATTAGTACAAGATAAGGATGCATTCCACTTTACCTTGAAGAAGTCCTGGGCCTGGTGAAGGCAAGCTTAGCTGGCAGATTTCACAACTGGGCCTATCACAAAAGGCCCTGAGCCACTTTGGCCCCAGCTAGCACTCCACTTCCTCTGGCCGTATCTTCCCTAAACTGAAATACAGCTTGGAAAGACAGCTTGGTGCCCTCACAGTCGCTGTGGCTTCCTCAAGCCACGACACGTTCTCCCTTTTATGAGCCTGCGGGACAGTAATTCTCATTACCTGACGTTTATGGGCAGCTTCGCATTAGCAAAAGGCTTTATAGCCATTTTTATGAGGGATGCCTCCCTGAGCCCTGTCAGGTATAATCACTCAGACAGAGCGTAAGGGAAGAGAGCAATGCGCACAAGCCAATGGCCCTCGCCTGCTGGCCCCGAGAAGCCAGCAGCGGAGCCTATGGATGCCACTTCTCTTCAATCACATGTCAGAGCTGATGTTCTTGCCCCAGTAGCCTCGGCAGCTCTCGTGCTCGTCTTCCACATGCAAACCCTCAGCGGGTCCTGAAGGTGCGACTCCAGAATGCATCTCAAATCTGTCCATTTTTGTCCCTCTCCAAGGCATCACCATAGCCCAGCCCTGACCTCTGCACAGCCATCTCGTTAGCTCTGCCTCCTACTGTTGCCCCCCTGCCCTACACTCCACCATCCACACAGGAGACAGAGTAAACTCCAGATGCTTACTTATTTACTTAATG
>PVKH010011900.1:0-17535 GCA_004027955.1 Chaetophractus vellerosus | reverse complement strand
GGGCAAAGCCACCACCGGCAGGGCAAGTCACCTACGAACGGAGCAGATCCGCCCATGAACGGAAGCAGACCTGCCCACTAACAGAGCAGAGCCGCCTGCGCAGTGACCTGACTCGGCGCGTCGCCGCAACAGGGGGAGACAAGCAGACACAGAAGAACACAGAGAAATGAACACAGCAAGAGCAAGCAGAAAGGGGGGGGGGGATATGTAACAAATAAATAAATAAATAAATAAATAAATAAATAAATAAATAAATAAATAAATAAATAAATCTTTTTAAAAAGATGCAATATACTTCTGAACACATCTAAAACCAATTAGCACTTGTGGCTCAGACATAAATGAATTAATTCAATACAAAGATTAACTTAACAACTACCATATGCCTTGTGTTATCCTATTGTTGGGAATATAAAGATACATAAATGCACTTCTCTGCCCTTTAGGTGCTCAAGTCTAATAGATGATGAGAGAAAGGCAACCGATAATAATATAAGGCGAGAGATAAGTTCTAATAAGAAGAAATATGTACAAAATCATATGGACTCAAGGATGGAGCCACTAGCTTGGTTGTAGGGGTTCAAAGAATAGGTATTAAAGAAAGATCCAGAGTTTGGTAAGAGGACAAGCAGGGGTTGTAGCAGAAATACAGAACAGCATGAGATGTGTAAGGGCCAGCAAACCTCTGGGGATTCTTCTGGGAATGCAAGTTACATGGGCAAGAACTATAGTGACTCTTGTAAAGGAGACTGAAAAAGTAAAGAGAAAAACCTGAAAAGCCTTATAATGCATGCTAGGGTGTTTGGAAATCCTTCTGAAGCATGATGGAGAAGCTACCTACTCATCAAAGAATAAGAGTGATCTTATCTACTCCCATGACTTCAGCTGTTGCCTTCTGACCACAACTGCTTCTAGTCCAGACACTCACTCCTATACACCAGGCCCATTTCCCAACCCCAGATCAAACTTTCTAACCTACCTCACTCAAGAAAATGAGCCTGGAAATATCAGCATCATCTTACATTCTTCCCTCTCACATTTCCACACTTAAAAGTTTAAGACTAAGGGGAGCGGATGTGGCTCAAGCAGTTGGGCACCGGTCTCCCACATGGGAGGTCCCGGGTTTGATTGCTGATGCCTCCTAAAGAAGACACCACAACGAGCAGATGCAACTGCCGCAACGAGCAGACAACACAACAAGCAGACACCACAGCTACCACAAAAAGCAGGCGCTGCAACGAGCAAATGCTGTAACTACCGCAATGAGCAAACACTAGAGCCAGCAGCTAATGCAGCCAGCAGAGGATGCAGCCAGCAAGAGGGTGCAGCCAGCGGGGAGCAGATGTGGCTCACGTGGTTGGGCACTTGCTTCCTCAGTTTGGTTCCTGGTGCCTCCTAGAGAAGATGAGCAGACACAGCAAGCAGGCAATGAGCAGACAGACAAGGGAGCCATCTGGGGGGGGGGGGGATGTTAAAATTTCTAATCTTTAAAAAAAAATTTTTTTTAATTCATTTTTTAAAAAAGATTAAGACTATGCCTTAAAATTTCTCAAATCTTCCCTATCTCTCACTTCTTCACTGAGCACTTACTCGTTAGTTCAAGCATCACATATTACCTTGATTAGTTTTTACAAACAGTCTCTTAAATGGTTGTTCATTTACCATCCACAACCCAAAACTGTGGCTAGGACCAAACATTCCACTCTCTGGTTTCAAAGCCTCTGTGGGCTTCCTGTTGTCCCCAGTGTAAAATGCAAGTCAAACTCTGCTTCCTGATGAGATTTTCTTCAGCTTCCCCAGGCAGTTTCTTAATACACTAACATTTGTTCAGATCTATGTAAAGCCATCTCTTCTTATAAGAGCAAAGCAGCAGTACATAAAAAAAAATTTTAAAAGTGAAAAATATACAAGTAAATGAAGGATTTCAGCAACAGCATTATGCTACATTAAAACGTATCTTTTAGTCTCCGTCACCTGTGAGCTATCTCTTTGAGGGTTAGCATTCTACCTGGACTATCATGAGTTCAATAAATTTGTCTGAATAAATGATGATTTTTAAAAAGCCAAGATGGGATACAAAATTAATTTGCAAAAAACAATAGCATTTTTTGTACACTACTGATGTGCAATCTTAGGAGGAAATCAGAAAAAAAAATCCATTTATAATAGCAAATGTTTTAGTCAGGGTTCTCTCGGGAAACAGAATCAACAGGAGATATCTGTCAATAATATAAGATTTTATAAGAGTCTCTCACGTGACCGTGGGGATGCACAAGTCCAGGTTCCGCAGGCAGGCTGCAAGCCAGGGGCTCCAATGAAAGACAGATGAAGGGTCCTTGATAAGTTTCTGGGAGAAGTTGGCTATCAAACGACGAGCTGGGAAATTCTCTCTGAATGTTGAAATCACTTCCCTTTTAAGACAGTCAACTGATTGGATAAAAAAGCGTCATCCATTCTTGAACCAATTTCCCTGATTGATGCAGATGTAATCAGCCATCCATGTAGTAAACTCACTGGTGATCGAAGTCCATAAATGCTCTTGTATTGCAATTAGCCCAGTGCTTGCTGGACCTAATACCTGGACACAATTACCTGGCCGAGTTGACACATTAGCCTAACCATCACAGCAACCAAAATAATAAAATATTTAGGAATAAATTTAACCAAGGACATAAAGGACCTATATTCAGAAAACTACAAAACATTGTTAAAAGAAACTGAAGAAGACCTAAATAGATGAAGGGACATTCCAGGTTCGTGAACTGGAAGACTAAATATCATTAAGATGTCAGTTCTACCCAAACTGATTTACAGATTCAATGCATTTCCAATAAAAATCCCAACAGTCTTTTTTGCAGAAATGGAAAAGAGTAAAGACCCCCGAATAGCTAAAAAGATCTTTAAAAAGAAGAATGAAGTTGGAGGACTCTCACTTCTGGACTTTAAAGCACAGTACTTAGCTACAGTGGTAAAAACAGCATAGTACTGGCATAAAGACAGACACATTGACCAATGGAATCGAACTGAGAATTCAGAAATAGACCCTCACATCTACAGTCAAGTGATTTTTGACAAGGCAATCAGGCCCTCCCAGCTGGGCCAGAACAGTCTATTCAACAAATCGTGCTGTGAGAACTGGATATCCATATCTAAAAGAAAGAAAGAAGACCCCTATCTCATACTTATGCAAAAATTAACTCAAAATGGATCAAGGACCTAAATATAAAAAGTGACAACCATAAAACTCCTAGAAGAAAAATGTAGGAAAACATCTTCAAGACCTTGTGGTAGGCAGTAGTTTCTTAAACCTTATACCCAAAGCACGAGCAATAAAAGAACAAGTAGATAAATGGGACCTCCTCAAAATTCAACACTTTTGCACCTCAAAGGACTTTGTCACAAGGGTGAAAAGGCAGGCTGACTCAATGGGAGAAAATATTTGGCACTCACATATCCCATAAGGGTTTAATCTCCATGATATACAAAGAGATAATACAACTCAAGAATGAAAAGACAACAAACTACCCAATTTAAAAATGGGCAAAAGACTTGAAAAGACAATTGCCCAAAGAAGAAATACAAATGGCAAAGAAACACATGAAAAAATGTTCAACATCAATAGTGATTAGGGAAATGTAAATCAAAACTACAATGAGATATGATTTCACACCTATTAGACTGGCCACTATTAAAAAGTCAGAAAACTGTAAATGTTGGAGAGGATGTGGAGAGATAGGAATGCTTACTCACTGTTGGTGGGAATGTAGAGTGGTACAGCCACTGTGGAGGACTGTTTGACAGTTCCTAAGGAAGTTAAATATAGACTTGCCATGTGATCCGGCAATACCATTTCTAGGTATATACCCAGAAGAAGTGAGAGCAGTGACAAGAACAGACATCTGCACACTGACGTTCATAGCAGCATTATTCACAATTGCCAAAGTTGGAAACAACCCAGGTGTCCATCAACTGATAAATGGATAAATAAATTGTGGTGTATACGCACAATGGAATATTATGCAGCTATAAGAAGAAATGAAGCATATGACACCATGGATGAACCTGGAGGATACTATGTTAAGTGAAGCAAGCGAGATACAAAAGGACAAAAACTGTACGTGCTATTATGAACTAAATATATTGTGTAAACTCATGTAGTTAATAATTAGAATACACGTCATCAGGAAATAGAAGGAGGGTAGAGAATGGAAAGCTGAGGGTTAATCTGTACAGAATTACTAGCAAGGTTGTTTTTAAATCTTTCAAAATGAATAGAAATGGTGAAAGCATATCATGGTGTTTGTAACTAGCAGAGCTATTATATAGGTATGACAGTAGATGAAAGGGAAAGTCTAAAGTGATGATTATTACTACAAGGAAAGCTAAAAACTCTAACATGGAGACTGTATAAGATAGTAAAACCTCGTGTATAACACAAACATGGGTGATATTACATACATAAAACTACAAAATATAAATAGAAATATACTAGAGAGAAGGAAAAAGAATAGCAGCTATGATGACAGGGGAAGCATAGAGAGATTGAGAGATGAGTTTTGTTTGCTTGTTTGTTTTTTGTTTGTTGTTATTACTGTAATAATGAAAGTGTTCTAAGAATGACTGAAGTGATGATCACACAAATATGTGATTATACTGAATACCACTGATTGTACAGTTTGGATTGGATTTATGCTTTATTAATATGTATCAATAAAATTGATTTGTTTATAAAAAAAGCCAAGAAAAGGATGTTCCTGATCACTTCACATGGCACATACAATTAAAAATATAAACTGGGGGTGGGGTGGGGTGAGGTGGGGTGGGGGCAGATGTGGCTCAAATGGTTGGGCATCCATCTGCCATATGGAGGGACCTGGGTTAGATCCCCGGGACCTCCTGGAAAAATTTTAAAAATATACAGAAGGCGCGTGTGCCCTCAGGCCTTGTGCATGGGCGTGCCCCCAGGCCCCATGGGCAGGTATGCCAGGCTCTGCCGAGCCACGCAGCAAGATGATGATGTAACAGGACAGAGACACAAGGGAGAGCCAAGACTAGACGCGCCAAAAAACCTGGAACTGAGGTGGCACAGGTGGCAGAACACCTCTCTCCCACATCGGAGGTCCCCAGGATTGAATCCTGGTGAAGACAGGAGGAGAAGAGAGGGCGGCAAACTGACACAGAGATTTGCCCAGCGAATGGATACAAAACAGCAAACGGGGGTAAGGGTTGGGGGGTTAACATGGATAAAAGCAAATAAATAAATAAATCTTTAAAATATATATATATATATATAAACTGTTTATATATGACAGTAGTAATACTAGTCTTTGTAACGTTTTAGATAAATTTCTTCTTAAAGACCCTAGGTGTGTTTTACCTCGCCCTAAAAAGATTGTTTCATGAGTGAATCTCATCTATCCCATCACAAACATCAATTATACCATGACAAACTCATCAGCATCAAAGCTCACACAGAAAACTGTTCAGTAGCATGAGAGACTTGTTCTTATCTAGAGTGCTGGCTAGGGTCTTAACCAGTCCACAAATTTTAATCAGCAAAATAAAAATCAACTGACTCTCAGATCATTTCCCTGGATTAAAGAACAGATTGGAACAATTTATTTAACATGTATTTATATGCATGTATTCACACTGCCCTGTGATACAGGATTATGTATCATCTCTTATCAGAATACAAAAGTAAAATAACATCTAGAACCTCAAAATTGCTGACTGATATACCTTGTGACAGGGAAACATGATAAAAAGAAATACAATACTACTGAATTTATATAAAGCAGGGAACTGATTTAATTTATGATTAGCACAATTTTCATTTTATACACTATTTGAATTATATTATCCACTTTTGTTTGCTTACTTTCCCATTTTAAATTATTGCCTGCTGTTTCCCGAGTTTTGACAAAAATGTCAGACTGATTTCTGAAAGCCAGCAGCTTCCCTTTGCTTAAGAACAGAGTTGAGGTCTGAATAATAATCTATCCAAATTGTACGTTCTTTAATGATAAGATGATGATAGCAATATTATTCATCACTGTAATGGCTAACACATATAGTACTTAAGTAATGTGAGAAGCCCCTAGGTGTGCTTTATAAATTTCTTCTTATTTAATATGTAGAACACTTTGAGATATGTCCTATATTATCTCCATTTTACATATGGGGAAACTGAGGGACAGCTACAGGAAAGCTAACTAATTTGCTTAAGATCTCACAGACATTAGTGGCAGAGCTATGATTTCAACCTAGAGTCCATGCTTCTAATCTCTGCTCCAAACCACCTATTAGATGTGATCTCTCTGTAAGATAATGACAGGGAAAGATGAATATTTCAGTCAAGAGTATTCCTGTCAGTATTTTCTCATAAATCTCAAGGTTGTATTTAAAAATCTGTCCAATTCCATTCTGTCACTAATTTTGATTATTATTATTTTATCAGAAAACATAGCATATTCCCTTTGAATTAGTTAACGTTGAAAACTTTACTGAATATACTCTATGGTATTCCTCCTCCCCCAGTAACCTGCGTAACAATACAACTTTGGAAGAGTGTTAACCACCAAAATGTAACATGAGTCACAAATGTGAGCCATATTTATAATTTTAAGTTTTTCTTACAGCCACATTTACAGGTGTAAAATATAGATAAAATTAATTTTAATATTTTATTTAACCTACTATATCCAAAATAATATTTCAACATGCAATCAATAAAGGAATTGTAGAGATACTTTACATTTCTGCTCTCAATAGTAAACTTCCAGAATTCTGTTTGTATTTTACACTTAAAGAACATCTCAATTAGGATTAGTTACATTTTAAGTATTCAACAGCCTCATGTGACTAGTGGCAACAATATTGCACAGCACATTTCCAGAACACATAACCAATTTTACAGTTAAAGTAAATGTAAAAGGAAGCCTCTTTGTTCACATAATTTCTTCATAAGCATTTCCCGGTAACTGACCATCTTTTTAAAACTGGGAAATACACACATACCCACACTTGTATGTAGTTAACTTCAACCTACAGAGATGACCAAATAATAGTTGCTAACTGAAATGCTGCTACTAGGCAGTACATAATCTTAACCTGTTTAACATAGTGGTCCAATAACACATCCCTCAGGCCTAGTCTCATCACCTAATTCCATTGTGGGGCCAAAGTAGCTACTTCTTAAAAATATGCTGTGGGAGTAAGTCTGTATTTTCTCTCTCAGCAGTCGATTTGACTCCACTGACCTTAGATGGGGTGGAAAGGGGATAGGGGTAGGGTTGGGTGGCTCCCATTGTTACGAAGTGCTGTTTTTTTCCCATTTATGCTTCATTTACTCAGCAATTAAATACATGTCAATCCTCCTACCCTAAAATCTTGAAAGTATGAACAACCTGATTTGGGCAATTTTTTTTGTTTTTCAGTTAAGAGTAGAGATACCATCTAATATAAACAGAATCTAACCTATGTTGTTGTATTACTCAATTTAGTCAGTAAAACAATCACTTGGTACAGTCTCCCCCTATTCCCCACCCACAAAGACAGAGAGTGGGGGTAAAAAGAATGTCAAAACAAAAGTCTGTGCTACAAAATTTACAAGGAAAAAGAACAAACATCCTCTTTGGGAATTACTCTAGGCAACACAGCAAAGAATTATAGCACATAAACTGAGGTTACATAAACACTCTAATAAAATCCAGGGTTTGATTTATGGAAGCGGCCTGTCTCACGCTTGCTTCCACAGAGCTGTGGCTCAGCCTGGAGGACCTACACGTGGTAACCAGCAAACCCACAGGAAACCTCTCCGGTGAGAACTAAGGGGTGGGAGTGGGGGTGTGGGGGTGTTGCTGGGAGCTGGTGTGCCCTTCTGGGGGCTAAAATGCCACATATTAACCCTTCTCCTTTTAAAGGCAGGAAATGATGAGATTTCACTTGTGTATTCACTGCCCCAGTCTAGAGAAGGCGTCCACCTCTATTTCAAAATCATATCACCACCAAGAAATTACATAGAGCAATAAAATGCAAGGAGACCATTTAGTACCAAATCAGTGTTCAGAAAATGGTAGGATTTAAAGGAGCTGAGCTTCAAATTTTCCAAACAAAACAAGATAGAACTTACCTAAAATTACAGCACAATATGCTAGTTGAGAATAAAACCATTATGCCTCATATACCCTCAGGAACAGAGAAAAAAAAACTATTAAAAATAAAAACAAATTTAATCTGTATAAATGTGTTAATGAAGGGAAGTATTTATATTAGTGTCATGTTCATTCTAATTAAGATAAATATATAAATCTCTATTAAAAATTTTTTTTAAATTGACAAATGTAGGCTAAAGTGTATAGAGGCCACCCTGCCTAAGGTGAGATTTTGTTTGGCAAGATGACTCAAATAGGTGAAATCATGGAGTTACCTTAAAAAAAAAAATTATGCTTTTTCCAAATCTTTCTCTATTTCACAACCACACAAAAGATCTGATTTCATGCCCTGCCTATGACTAGGAAATTGTATTTCCTTCTTAAGGCTGAGGGTGCTTCACCTTTTCTGATAGCTGCTTTAATAAAGTACCTTATCAACGTTTATTTATTACTGCTTTCCTGTACACTGCCTGTTCTTCATACACAACAGTACATGGAGAAGCAGCCTTGATGCAATTTTTACCATAATTATGTCATGCTCAATGTTACTGTATCAAAGGGGGGGCAGGCAAAGAAAAGAAAGAAAACCTCACAGAGATAAGCATTTCAGTGTATAATTCTGCATTTTTACTAGATAAAACTAATTATAAAAGATGCTTTATTTTTATGAACAGCAAAGAAGTGGGCCTGGATATGAACCTGCCTTACTCATGCATAATGACATGAGAAGTCTTTGATAATTCCTTTCCAAGTCAGTCTTTGGACTAGAAAGACAAGTCAGAGAAAGTACTTTTAATTTTATTTTCTTAATTTGATTTATCTAAAGTTCAATATACTACGATCACAAAGCATTTTAAATTGCACAAGATCTTTTAAAAATGAGTATGTCCACATGATCTTAGCTCAACTTTTACATATAAAATAATTCCAAAATGTGTCAGAAAATTAGACTAGCCTGTGATAATGCTGAAAATTACCTTTGCTAAAAAGTGTCTCCAAGCAAAATGCTGGCTGAACTCTGTGAGAAGCATGTAGGTTTCTAGGGACTGGTTTATTAGGCTCACCTCATAGCAAACTTGCAACTGGAAAGAACCACAGACCTCAAATAAACTGCTTCATTTCTGAGTAAATGGCCTTTTACAAGCATTCCTATAGCCTTCATGCAGAATACAGAGGTGTCAATGGTGAGCTTAGGCTAAAACAGATTCTTGCAAAGAAACTTCCAGAACAAGATTGTGAACTAGAACTAAACAGTGCCATCTGGTGCAAGAAAAACAGGAAAAAAAATTAGCTATAGAACTACAAGACAGAATCTCATTTTAGATCTCTACTTGAGAACTAGTGCTTTACTTTCTTCAGAAAAAGGTCCTAATGTTTCATGCAGAGTTATTATTTTACCACACTGAAAATGATATTTTATTTCAATGCAAACATTACTGAGTTTTCCATCAACCTAAACCATCAGCAATTGAGCTATATAACCTAAAAACCATTATCACTGCTGGTTCCTGTTCTGATAGGATCTATCTCATCTGTTTCAATAGGTATCTTAAAAATCATATTATCAATTTTTGTATCCTTTGAATTCCTCTTCACTTTAGCACTCTTTTTCAATATGCATCTCTTCAGTTCCTCTGTTTCTCTAAGAAATAACAAATTAATGTCCTTCTCATCTTTATAATTTATGCTCATTCTTGGTGGGGTGAGGGTGGTTTCGTTCAGCTTTTAATGCTTTATTGAGAACGCCTATTCTCTATGCATTCCAGAAACTCCTAACCACTTGCCAATTACAAACACAGTATAATGAAACAGCAATTCTACCAACAATTTACAAGGAGGCCAATTATTAAGTTAATTTTAATAGGCTATTTCTAACAGAAAATTACAACTCTGCTAATACCATGAATACTTTATACCCCAGTCATTCAAAGAATCCAACAAAAGCTCCTAGGTTGCCAAAAATGATGATACCAGTTTACCAATGGGGAAACAAAACAAAACAAAACTATGATAAAATGGTCAAAAAGGGGTCTCTCAAGAAACTAGGGTATCAGGTATGAAAATGCTACCTTTCACTATTACCATATTCAAAGACAAGTTTTCCAAATTCCCTTATAAATAACCCATGTCCCAAGCTAACTCTGATTACAGAATCATAGAATCTTGGAGACAGAAAAGACTCAGAGACCATTTTGAACCAAAGAGGAAATACATCAACTTCATTGAAAAATAAGGTAAACACATTCATACACACACATACAAACAACCCAAGAATACCTGCATCTAATTTTTCCTCTCTGAATGGAGCAAACGATGCAATAAATTCTTTGAGTATACAGAAGAGCTAAGATAAAATGTCCCTTGCTGGCAAGCTTTATGCCTCAGGTCTTATAATATAAACGATTAAGAATGAACCTGCTGGGATCCATATGAATTTCACAGTCAGAGCATTATCTTTATCATTTCAGCAGCGAGGAAGAGGAAATCTACTATAGGGATGAAACAAGGATCCTAATGAAAACACACAGCTGATCAGATCAATATTCTACTGGTTCAGGCGACCTGAGGATGTATTGAGTACTAAATCTAGGTGTGTTGAAGAACAAAATTACTAAAATTAGTAAGTTTTATATATAATACATTTAAAAGAGGGAGTATGAGGTTTTTGATTTCCTTCTCCACAAATCTTTTCTATTTAAGTCACACAAAAAGTTTTCCTCTTCAGCAGCCTGTAGATGGTGCTACTAACCTGTTTTTCTACAGCCTGAAAATTGCTTCAGTTTTATCACTAGAGGAAGCTAATTCATATTACTTCTTCCCTTGAAAGCTTGGGGTACGGATGGGAGGGTGAGGAGAGTATGGGAAACTATCCCTACCTTCCCAATGTTTATCCTACACTTACACCTGGGTTCCTTTCTTTAGAAAACAGATGTGCTAATAATCAAAAGCTCTGTATACAAACAATGTTTAAAACAAAATTACTACTGAATGAAATAATAAAATAATTGGAGAGGTAAAAAAAGCAGTGAAGATCACCTCATCTTATACCTTCACTTCCAGACACATAGAATTAACAGTTGAGAAAACAATTCATCCAGAGCATAGAAATAGCATCCCAGGTCCTGGACCTGGGCTTGCTTTAGTCTCTTCTACCTCCACTGATGCTAGCCCAAAGAAGTACATTATGTAAAAAAAGAGTGTGCCATATGGTTGCCCCAAGACCTCCTTATGAATTTAGCCACAGTGGTTCTGGGATGGTCCCAAGGTCACAAAACTGGTTGGTAGGAGACACAGAATTAGAACCCAGCTCTCCCACCAAGTCAATGTGCCCCAAGTCCAGTGAAATCTTTAAAACATACAATTCCTTTGTAGAATGGCTACTGCTTAATTATATGTGTTTTGAACATCATATATTTCACTTGAGTAAAGCAAAATACATCTAGAGTAAAAACATATTCATTAACCAATCACCCGCTTTACATGGTTTCCTTTGGCTCTGAAGCAGTAACACCACTTTTTCAAAAGAAAGTTCACATTTGCTCCAAAAGACAAAACATTCAATACTGCTTCTAACGTATATTATTTCTTGCCAAATATCTTGTTTCAATGAGGAATGTATATAAAGGTCATGTCTGGAGCACCAAATTTAACATGTATAAGAAATTAAAAATGCCAGCAACCTGAAAAGAAAATCCCTCCCAGCCCTTGCTTTAAGCATATATTTTCCCTATTTTATATTTTTAAAGGCAAAGTTATATTTAAAAAGATGCTCATAAAGGCAGCAGGGAGAGAAATGGGAAAAACACCAATGCAGCAGCCTCCATGTCCCAAATATCCATTTCAAATAAGTTCTGGGCAAGTTCTTTGAGAGCAGGAGGCACCTCCACATGCCAGGCATTATGCTAGGGGTTTTTCATATATTATTACCAGTTTTTATAATATCCTTGTGAGCTATGTGAGTATCATAACCCCACTTTAAAGATAAGGAGCCTGTATAAGTCAGCCGAAGGAGTGCTGATTCAAACTACTTTTATAAAGGGTATTTATTTGGGGTAGAAGCTTACAGTTACAAGGCCCTGAAGAGTCCAATTCAAGGTACCATAAGAAGTACTTTCTCACCAAAGATGGTTGCCGATATCTCTGAGGGCTCAACCTTCCTTCTTCCTTTTAAGGTTCCATGGTCTCAGCTTCTTCCTATCTCAGCTATAGGCTGGCATAGGGCTTGTCTCTCTTCCCAGGGCTTTCTCAAGGCTGCAAAGTATCAGACGAATGGTTCATCTCTCTTCCCGGGACCTCTGCTGTGTCTATGGAGCTGTCTCTCTTCCTCTGTGTTCTTCTGCAAGTCTTCTTGAGTGAGTGTCTGTTTATACAGCCAACCAAGGGGGCAAGGACTCAACCCTGGGTCACAGCCTAGTGATGTGGTCAAATCAAAGCCCCAGTCCAATTTTAATCAGGTGTACATAAAACCTTTGAATTTAATACAATCAAAGCGTATCACGCCCAGAGGAACAGACCAGTTTACAAACATAATCAATATCTCCTTTTGGAATTCATAAATAATATCAAACTGCCACAAAGCCTAAGACTCAGAAAAGTGCAACTTTCTCAAGGTCACATGGTTGTTAAGAGATGGAGCTTGAACTGAATCGACATCAAACCTGTAACTTTAGCCATAGACTATGTTGACTCCTAAACCAAAGCCATGTAGACAAGTGGTGGCAGGATTTTTATTTTAAACATGTACTCTTGCAAGTTTTCCACAGAAGTGAGATATTATGTTCAACATTTAATCAATACAATAAAAAGCAACAACAAAATAAGTCTGACTGAGCTGAAAGAAGAGTGTCGAGCTTCCAGCTGACAATCTGTAAAGGAACAATTGCCAGAGGAGGGTGTCAATGCAGCATGTGAGCAGCTCAAGGGATATGCAGGCTGTGGGAAGCCTGGGAAGTGCTCTTGCTTGCCAGGTGGAGGTGACCATTGCTGTCCTGACTCTGAGGGTGGATCTGAGTCCATGGTGTAAAGGAGATGAGCTCTACCTTCACTCAGTCGGTCCTTGCTTCATTCTCCAACAGTCACTCTCCTTCCTACCCCTTGGTCTGGACACCACTCTGGATAGTGGAGGGAAAGAAGCATCCTCAAGCCCTCCCTATCCACTACCTTAAGAAGGCTCAGTCTAGTTTACTGAAGGCTCACTGGGAGCATGGCTTGTGGCCAAGCAACCAATTATGTAGGCCTCAGAATCTGCTCCAAAAGAGTCTTTGCTTATGCTAGCTCCTAAATTTTAACTGTATGTGCCAGTTTGCCACAGCAATCTCAGGCCCTAGCACCAGGAAAACCTGGTACAAAGGCTTCTTGTCCACATTTCTTTTTTTACTTCTAATAAAAATCAAAGGCCTGAATAAAGCCCTCCTTCCCCAGTCCCAAATCTCTAAATCAGCACAAATCAGCACACTGCTTCCATCATTAGGTCAGTCATGCTATATAAACAGACACACAGAAAGACAGAAAGATAGGTAAGAGTAAATAAAATAAGTAACCTGTAGAAAAACTCCACAGACTGCAATCTGAAAACCATTGTTCTAAGGCACTTTATTCTAGATGTGGTTTTCACAATTGTCCTCATTTAAAAGTAATTTAAACATCGATATTAAAAACAAACAAACAAAACACCTGTTAACTATTCACCAAGACTATGTACAAAATTACTTTCCAAAGGCACATGACTTGTTTACTCAATTAGATGACATTTTTTCAGGGAAAGGACATTTTACATTCTTTATCTCCCTGAATCCCCACTAACTGTCAACAAAATGATTCGGGCACTGACTGTCACAATGCTAGTCCTCTCAAACTGCCACTGGCCAGCAGCCACCCTAGCTCATGGATAAGCCTCTCTAACTCTTGGAAGTTCACTCTTAGAAGTCAGGTCCCCTGTTTACCCACTCATAGTACTCTCTCCTGCTCTTTCATAGTGTTTAGCACATTTTGTAACTATCTATTTACTTGTGCTGTTTGTGTTTCCCCCACTAAAGTGTGCATTCTGTTAGTACAGGAACCATGTCTGTTTTCTTCAACACTGTGTACCCAGCTCCTAACACATTACTTGCCATATAACAGATATACTCTAGCAATTTTTAGGCTGTATGAAAGAAGGATAGAGGGAGGATATGATCGTACAATCTGGGAGCTGGGAGGAGTCAAGGACCAGCTGCTTCCATCCTCTCTATAGATTTGTCTATTCTGAATATATAATCTATAAATGAAATCTTATGATGTGCTTTTTTTGATGTAGCATAATGTTTTCATCTATTTCATTTTTAAGATGCCTGGTCCTAATCATTGAACTATATATTCCCGGGGACTTCTCCTGGAATGACTGGGCAATAAAGTAAAAGAACACAGCAATTATAGGGGAGGGCTGGAGAGGAGGAAATTCCCTTACATGGTTCTATAAAAGGGTCTGAAGCCCACAGCCCTACGTTTTCCCCTAAAATTTCTGTTTATGGAAAATGCAAAACATACAGGATATATGTATACACAGTGGCTAAATGAGTCAATAGAAGGCTTAATGAGGTAATCAAATATTTGACTGTCTCAATAGTTTGTGTGTGTGTATTTAAGAATGATCACAGGTTTGGGCACAAAATTCAGATTCAGGTTCACTGGTCTAATAAACTAAATGTCTGTTGAAACACACTTACTGAGAGTAAAAGGTAGTTTCATGGAAAGGTTTTGTTCTTTTGTTTTGTGAAAACCTCAGCCACCAAAATAGTCCCCAGGAAGCCCTTCTAAATTCCAAAAAGGCAAGTCAAAGAACTGTTAATTAAATGTTTCATTAATGTTTGCTATATAGTGAGCCTCATTTTGGTGAGGTCAAATTTATAATACAGCAGAGTTGGAATTTTATATGCTCTATGTATACTTTATAGTACGTTGGGGCTTCTCATAAAAATCAATTTGCACAGTACTTTTATGCCCTATTTTTAAGGATCTGGGTCATAATTTAACATTTTAAGTGATTAGAAAGGTTTATAATTTTAATCTCTTTGCTTTTATGAGAATAACTTAGTTGATGCCAAGACCTAGGTCAGAAACATGACCCCCAACTACTATAGTGTTCCTTTGGGAAAATACACTTCATTTTATAACACAATCTCTAGGGCTATACTACACAAAAAGAGGCAGCTATTATTACACAGCTTCTTTTCTTCTGTGACTTTATCTTTGCTGGTGGTAGAGGAGGGGAGAGTGGTACATTTCAGGTTCTGGTTTACTTTAAATCTCCTTAATTAAATCAGAGACTCTGTGAGCAGAGGATCCTGTTTCTTTTATTTCCTAAATAATTCACAGTACATAGTAGGTGCTAAAGAAATGGATTTTTAGTTTCTACTGAATGAATACACAGAAACAGGAGCAGATGTGGTGCTTTTATTAGAAGGCAAAAATTAGGGCATCACTCAATTGTGCAGGGAATCCAGGGCCCCTGATCAATCTTGTGGGAAAATCTGTTCAATTACTCAATATCCTCAAAGCGCCTTCCTCAAATGAGCACGTTCAGGGGCTCAATCCATCTTCACTGTGCTGTGCCAGATGAACTGTTCTAACATCTAATTCTTTTTATAAAGCAGAAAATGTTTCTCAAGCTCTTTATGGCTGATTGAACTAATTTACTGTGGAACAGGCAGCAGCCTATCTTCAGATAAATGCTAATCAAGACTTTAGTGCTCTCTTTGGTCTGACTGCCACTATTATGCTGAAAGGGAAGGTCAACAGCTAATAAACCCAGTTAACAAGCCATTCTGAACTTCACTTTAGCTTAACACTCTTCAAAGTTGCAGTCATTAAATCCATAGATTATCAGAGGCTGCCCCCCTGTTTTCACTGCACACTAAGACAAACTTTCACTATAGTCATTAATTGAATTAGCACTGTCTAATCCAATTTTATAGAATGTAAACTGAGATATGACCAAGGGGAAGTCCTCAGCAAATTGCCTCACAATAAACCAAGGGGAATACGGTTATCCAAGGTTAGACTTCAGCTGAGTAGGGACAGGAAACATGTCGTGTTGATGGTTTCTTTTCCCTCACAGCCCTCCCTCCCTTTCTTTCTTTCCTAAAATCTTTCAACAAGTAAAAGAATGGCATTTTGTAATTCCTAGAGGATAGTTTAACACTGAAGAAAAGTCCAGCAGAAAAACAGTAGGGCCATTTGTATCACAGTCCCAAAAAACTTAGGACAACAATGCTCTCAGTCAAGCAGTAGTAGGTTCCTTTCCTGCCAGATATGACCAGGAAAATTAGCTCAGACCAATTCCCCTAGAAACTAGGTCCTGCTATCATAACTAAAGGGCTGTCAAAACTTTTTAAAGTGAGGCCAAAGGGCTTGAAGTTTAATTTATAAATGAAAAAAATTTCAATATTATACACTGGAGGAATATATGGTCAGGGAACATCAAGACAGGCAGCAAACTGGTTTAATACATTTTAATGGAGAGCAAACAGTACGACGAATACTAAGAGGCTCCCTCCCTCATTCTCAACAGTATGAGAGGGAGCTAGTCCTTATTTATTTCCCACTGATCAATGGAAGCCAGTCTCCCCTTTTCAAACAGAGAAAGGTATATGGTAAATTGCCTACTTCTGGTGGGAAGTAAGCTGTCTGCCTAACTGTGGATACCAAATTGAGTACCCTAAAGAGGAATATGGAAAGCCTGAAGCTTCACAGCAAAGATCTGGACTGATCATCCAATAATCTATATTCATTAATAGAGTTCTATTCATGTTATAAAAATAATTTACAAGTCTGGTCATTAAGAAAGAAATCCCTTCCCTATTAAAAGAGTCTTTAAAAGGATAACATAATAGGAGGTGATAACTGAGCTGTGAAGCTTCTCACATCAAAAGCAACCACCCTCTTCAAGATGGCCACATGATGCAGTGAGGCAGGCTTCATCCCCACCCACATGGGTGATTCCTAATGTGTCTGGGCAATAATAGTGGTCCCATTCCAATGGCTGTTACCAGTTTAAGTGTGAGGATGTGATACAATTTGGGGCTGTAAAATATGTGGGGAACTTGCTAGGGTCTTCTGGAAAAAGCTTCCTTACACCTCAGGAGGAAATACATGGATGAAAACAGACTCTTCTTCCTTTGGATTTGGCTCCTGGGAACTTCTGAAGCCAAAAGCATCCCAAAACGATGACAACATCAGAAAAACGGGCTGCACAGTGGGGAATAAAGATGAACAAGGCTTTGGATATGATAATTTAATGTGAAGTGAGCCAGCCTATCAGAAATTCCGTGTTGGAAATGAAGTTCTATATAATACCAAAACATAGGGGTGATTTAATAAGAAAGGGTAAAAGTCTGCTGCC
>PVKH010011899.1:0-17535 GCA_004027955.1 Chaetophractus vellerosus | reverse complement strand
GGGCAGAGATAATTATCTTTGGAGGCTGAAAGCCAGGAATGGTGAGGGGTTTCTAGGACTTTGGCTAGAGCTATTGAGACCCATGGGGTTCTTCTTGTGGGTCATTGTTCCATTTGTGATCCCTGAAATGGAAAATTAATTATCTTAGGTCAACTTTATTTATAATTGGAATTTAATATTGTTTAATGTAAGCATATGCCATAAGTGAGAGAGAAATTGCCCTTATCTTTCTACACTTTTCAAGCATTTATTAATAAATTTAGTATTTATTGTATGCCTACCACACATAGTGAGGTAGGCCCTGGAAATATCTAAAGGAGTAAGACCAGAGTCCTGCCGTGGACGGCATAGTCTATTACAGTGGTTCTCAATCCTAAATGCACATGAGAATGAGCAGGGAGCTTTAAAAAACATCATAGGTGCCCAGGCCCAATTGTAGACTAATTAAATCTGTATGTTTGGAGAGCCAGGCCTATGCATCAGTATTTTCCATAGCTCCTTAGAGGATTCAACCACGTAGTCAGAATCGAGCGCCATCAGGCTAGTGGATGTTACAGGGCTTAGGGCTGAGAATATATTAGACTCACCTGGGGGAGTTTTAAAAAGTAGATCTGTATCTGTGTGCATGGATAACTGTGTGTGTGTACCCTTCAACCTTATCCCTTCCCTCGCCATAGGGCATACCAACACCTTCAGAGAGAGGGGTACTGTATGGATTGTGGAGACTCCATCCTCTTTCCTCTCCTCAAACAAGTAGAAATAATTGTAATACCACGTGATAAGTGAAAGGCACGGTTACTATAAGTTCATGGATGGCAAGCCTAACTGAGGCCAAGGAGCTATCAGAGCCGACGACTCCTAAGAGTCAGCCAGGCAAAGGGAGATAGGCTAGGATTTCCCAAATAAAAGGACCAAGCTTAGGCCAGATGTTAGCAAATCCCTACTCAGGGCTTTTTCCTTCCCTGCCTTCCTCCTTCACTACATAGAGGTTTTTCCTAAAGAGACTCCATCAATAAATACCTGGCTCACACTCTGTTTCCAGGGAATCTGATCTAAAGTATCCGGTTCCCAGAGGATCCCAGGAAGCAGGAATTCTGGAGTTGGGTCGTCTGTTAGCTGGCTGGCAAAGAGGACCTAGAAGTAGGTGGTGTGTTGATAGTCCCTGACGTTCTGAAGCGGTGCTGTTGCTAAGCCTTTCACTTGGGGTGAGTTGGTGTGTGTTACACATAGAAGGGAATGCACTGCCGAGATGGGGAAGTAGTACTTATAAGGACTTGGAATTGGGTGGCCGTTGCTGGGCACCACTGATGTTCTACAAAGAGAAAAGGACAGGCTTAGGTGAGTTATTCATGAGTTAAAAGTGAAGTGTGAGAGTCAGAGGGCCTTTTGACAGCATTTTTCCTACAGCTGGAGGGCAGGTGCTAAAGGCAGAACCCTGCGAGAGAAAGAGTAGAACCCTGAGATATGGAATGAGGATGCAGCATGTGAACCCCCCGAGTCCCTGAGCCAGTGGGCCTTCTCCTCTTGCTAGAAGCTCACACCCAACCTCCCTTGTATTGCAGAAGCCTCAAATGAAGAAGCAGCTTTATAAGACAATGTTTTCCTCCCTTCGACCTCCCCCTTTTGGACCTGAGGAAGGTCAGAAGCACATGCATCCACATGACTAGGACATAGTACACATTCATGGTCTTGCCACAGGGGAATGGCAGTTATCCTGCCCTCTGTCATAACATAGTCCAAGGGGGCCTGGTCCTCTAGCAGAACAGCACATCGGTCTGCTAGATTGGTGATATCATATTCCTTTGACGTGATGAGCAAGCAGTGGCAGGCACGCTGCATGCCTTGGAGAGCTACATTAATCCCAGAATGGGGAGAGAAAGGCAACCAAGATGCAGGGGCTTGCCACATCAGTGAAGTTTGTAGGGGCCCTGTGGTCACGGCATACTGGGAAATCCCCTCTAAAGTGTAGGACCAGTTAATGTACCTTGCATTTCCTACCGCTAAGAAAAAGAGCAGCACGTTAGTAGGCTGTTTGGGGGGTTGGTGGCTGCATATTCACCGCCCTTGGGAGTACACTTATCAGGCAATTCAGAAAGCTGCTTGCTTTCAGTGAGGCCTAGGGCAATCAAGGGCTCTGTAGTAGGTACACACTGTAGCACAAGAAGCCATGCACTTTAGCCCATGTGAGTTGGAAGATCTCACAACGCTAGAGGTATCTGTTTAGAGGAAGATGTCATGTGGTGCTTCTGGCAAGCCCCAATAAGTGAGTCACAGCACAGACCCCAGGTTCTGGAGCAAGGCCATGCCATCTGCAGCCAGGAACTGTGCAGCATTTGAAGAACAGCTCCTGCCTGCTCCTGGGCCCTGGTAGAAACTGAGTGTCAATCACAGTACACCAAGTGACCACGGGACACCAGCTATTATCAGCTGGATTCTGTGAAACCTACCACATCCTAAGGTCAGAAAGCTAGAGCAGTAATCCTCTGTGAGCCATGCACTACTCTTGGGCTTAGTCATAAGCAGGTACAGAGAGCAAAAGCTACACAAACAGATAGCAGAGTCCCCCAGGCCACCTACCACTGTTGTGCTCAGCTCATAGTTATGTCCTCAGGGAGTCCTCCAGGACCAGCTGACAGCAAAGAAGTTGTGATGGTGGTCCACTGGTCAGATGACTCGGATATTGTCCATAGGACAGAGCGATGGCCTGTTGAAGGTGTAGCTGAGGCCCGTGCAGTTGGAGCCTTATCCTTCAGGGTGCAATGTACTCCTTAAACTAATGGGAAGTGAAAATTGATGGCTGGGGCAGCCGAGGTTTTCTGATTCTGGCTTTAGATCCCGGTGTTGCAGTTGTGAAGGCAGCATGACCTTGAACTCAGGAGGCTCCACGGCAGCCTTGGAAGCAGTAGCACGTCTCTCAGATCAGTTCTGTAGCACTGAGGGAGTTGTTCCTAGAAGCTCAGCTCAGAGCCCATTTATCTAGCCATTGCAAAGCTTCTGTAGGTGCCTGATTCCCTGTAATAAATCCCTTTTGGCTCTAAAAATGTAGTGATGTTTGTGTCCTGCCTCAACCCTGCCCGATTCCTAGGAAGATTGTTTATCTGCAAGAAACCCAGTTAAAGAACCTGCGTAAAGGGAGAAAATAGTATAAAGACACAGGAGGCTCTCAGAGACACATGTGTTGGCAGATAGCTGAGTCCCTTGGGAACTAGAAGCTCTTTGTTTCTTTTCTAATTACCTCTCTGCTTGTCCGTGGCCATCACTTGAGTGGTCTTAGCCTTTTGGTCCACATGATCTTTCTGTTCTGTTACCCACAGTTAACCAACAAAGTCTTCATGGCATAATTCCAAATTCCCAGAACATTTTGGGACTCGTACCTTGTTTCAAACAGCTGTGGCTAGAGAGGTGAGGTTATATGGTCACCTTGGAGTGTTCCTTCCAAGCAGTGGGTAGGTTTTCTGAGAGGAAATGATGGATGGCTCTAGAACATGGGCATAGAAAATGGAGCCCGCTGCTTCCCTGGGCTCACACTTCCACCTGGAGGAGTTTCTGCTAGAGTGAAACTCAGCTATTGATGTAATCTGAGGTGTCCTCAGAGGTGGATTTTATATGCAGAATAGAATTATTCTGAAGAGTCTTATCAGGAATGATGTGGTGATACATGCTACAACATGGAAGACCCTTGAAAACACTGTGCTAAGGGAAAGAAGCCAGATACAAACAGCCACATATTGTATGATTTTTTTTTTGTGACATGTCCAGAATAGGAAAATTCATAGAGACAGAAAGTAGATTAGTGATTACCAGGACCTGACAGGGAGGGAGAGTAGGAGAAGGAATGACCAGTGACTGCTAATGGATATGAGGTTTCTTTTTGGGGTGATGAAAATGTTCTAAATTTAGATAGCGGTGATGGTTGTACAACTCTGTGAATATGTGAGAAACCGCTGAATTGTACACTTAAAATGGGTGAGTTTTATGATTTGTGAATTATATCTCAGTAAAGAAATTTAAAAAGAAATTTTAAAAGGAAATAAAATATTATGTTTTTAAAAAGAGAAGTTTATCTTCAGTTTAAACAGTTGGTATTGAATTTATTAAAATTCCAAATTCAATGCCCTAGTTATACCTTAGGCTTTTAAAATAAACTGTAATTATTCTAGTGATAAGCATAGTAAACTTTAACAGTCATTTGGAACTGGCCTTTAACTTACTTTTTATCGCAATCACAAACTTATTTAATTAATCATCTTCAAACATTTTAAGCTGTAGTTATAAATTTAGTATTTATTTCCTTCAACACTTCTTCAAATGTTTGATTTAACATCTTCCTCATTCCTTAAATAGTAATTTTAAATGTAATCAATAAAATTTAATATGATGAACCTAATTTTCTCTTAGTTATTCTGATACTGTGCATAAACCAGTAAGATTTCAGCTAAACTTAAAGGTCCAAATCAATTACTCATATTTTGAGGTACAGGAGCTGGGGGAATGAACCCAGGGCCTCATATATGGGAAGCTGGTGCTGAACCACTGAGCCACATCAGCTCCCTGAGTTGGTTTTTTTGTTTGTTTGCTTTTTGATTTTTTGTTTGTTTGTTTGTTTGTTTGTTTTTAGGAGGCACCATGGACTGAAACCAGTACCTCCCATGTGGGAAGCAAGCACTCAACTGCTTGAGCCACATTCATTCCCAAAGCTAACATTTTTTTTTCCAATTTTTTTTTTATTTTTAAAGAAGCTTTAGATAACATAAATATTTCATAAAAAATATAAGGGATTCCCATATGCTCCCTCCCCCCCACTTTCCTACATTAACAACATTAGTTAATGTGTTCATTAGTGTGGTACATTTGTGACAGTGCAGCCTTTTAAATTTTTTTATTCTTAATTCTAAAAATTCTGGACTTAAAAGATTCATATATACTAAAGAGACCAGGTACCATTCCAGTAAATTGCCCTTAATTAGACCAAAGGTTTTAGCAGGTTATGAGATCTGGAAATAAAGATATCCATAATGGTTCCTTTCACTACCCTAACCTATTTCCCTTTTATAGTCACTTTGTCTTGGGCTACAAAAAATGAAGCAAGGTGTTGGATTCACACTATATACTTTATTGATTCTCTATCTACTCACAAACATCTGCAGTTTCCTGTCAGGTAAATCACTAAATTGGATTGAATATTTCTTTAACTTTTAAGATGTCCTTTCTATTTACCATTTAAAAAGTGTTTGCACTTGATATTATATTGAATTGTTTTAAAAACTGTGTGGATAATTAACATGATTTCTGCCTGTGACTTTCTCTGACTGGCAGTCACAATTTCTGAGGACATTCATTGTACTAAGCAGCATTAGTCCAGCTTGCAAAATATTGCATTTTTCTTTTTTCTCTCTATGCAGTAGGGTGAGGAAAATGTTTTTCCAGGTGCTGGGCTAAGTTTTGGGACTATAAAATGAATAAAGCCCTTTATTTGCACTTAAGGAGTTTGGACTACAGATGTGGGAGACCTATCAACGAACAGAAATTCATTGTCGGTGTTGTTCAATGTCAGTTTTTTTCCATTCAACTGTGAGTAAGGTACCAGGAGAGCAGGTACCTCATTTGTTTCATTGTTGCTATCTTCAGGGACTAACAGACAGTGGACACTAAGTATTTGTTAAATATATAAACAACTGCTCCAAACAGAGGTTTACAGATGGAGCTATGGGAACCCCTAAAAGGGACATTGCCTGGTTTTATGTGTGTATATTGGGCTACAAGTGACACTCCACAGATATCACTATAGAGCTTTCAGGAAAAAGTTTTTGAAGGTGAGATCTGAGCTGAGTCCTGGGAGATAGAGGAAACTAGGTGTCATGTGTCAACTTGGCTAGGTTATAGTGTCAGTTGTTTGGTTAAGCAAGCACTGGCCTGATTGTTTACTCTGAGGGTATTTTGTAGGTGGATGAGTCAGTTGATTACATCTATGGCCGGTTATATCTACAATCAACTAAGGAGATTGCCTTCAGCAATGAGAAGGGTCTCCTCATCCAATCAGTTGGAGGCCTTAAAAGGAGAAATTAGGATTTCAGCAGTCAGAAAGAATTTCTCTCTCAACTTCAGCCAGCCACTTCTCCTGGGAAATTCATCGTCACCTTCACTGAATTTCCAACATGGATCTTGCTCTACAGAATTTGGACTCACCAATCCACAGTCATGATATATACCTCCCCGTGATGTGTGTGTATATCTATGTCTCCTGTGGGCTCTGTTTTTCTGAAGAATCCTGACTAATACATTAGGTAAAAGTAGTTAGGGGTGGCTTAGGAGTTCTTATATCATTGTGGAAAAACTTCAAGTAGTTCCAGAGTGTCAAGAAGAGATCAGTCTATAGAGGTATGCAGGATTGAGATCTTGAAGGTCTTTGAAGCTGTGACATTTATATATTTCTATTTTAGTATCTATAGCAATCTGCTGAATTTATATCTTTTACTTACTCATATACCCCACACTACCTTGGTAGCTCACTGATGCTAAGGGCTGCTCTTTTGTTACCCAGATGCCCAGCATAACAATGAATATCGTAGTTCCCCAACAGTGTAGGAAGATGAATGAACAAAAGGAAGAGGGATAATGCCTAACTGCAGGACATGCACTGTCCACTAAGTCGTTTGGATGGTGGGAATGTAAGGAAAGGAGCTTCCACCAGGCTGAGCAGAGACCTGGTCAAGGACTTAACTCGATGCGCGATGAGTTTGGTAAGCACCACATCTCAGAAATAAAACCAGAGGCAGGCACGTGGGTAGCTTCAAACTACACTGGGGGTGTGTGTGTGTGTGGGGGGTGGGGGTGGATTCAAGAACCTTAAGCTTTATTTGGGTTTCTGACTTCCAAGTCCCGATAAGCATTAAGGAAAAGGGCCTGGCTGTTGAGCTACGTGACACCCGGACAGTAAAGAGAGATGAACAGGCTGTTGCGTTGCACCCGGGGGCCAGGCTTGGCAAACAAGCGACATCGAAGGGCAGAGCAGATGCCGGTATTTCCCAAGAGTGGAAAGAAGGCTGTGTCACTGGGAGTACGAGGCTGCTACGACCACCGAGGGCCGGGTACTGAGCGCTGGAGAAGAAGGCCCCGCGAAGACTAGCCCCGTGCGCCGAGAGCGGAGCGCTGCGGGGCGGAACGCGGAGCTCGGGCCTCGCGGCTCCCCCGGACTCAGTTTGCGAGCGCACCAGGGACTCCCGGCCGGCGACGAAGCGTCTCCCCGCGACCCCGGGGCGGTTCGGCGGGCAGGAGGCGGCACTGGCGGGCGGGAAAGGTGGGGCTGGAGTCTCCGTTCCGCCTCCGGAGCTCCCCCTCCGGCGGGACAACGCCAAAGTGCAGCGCAGGCTTCCGCTTCTCTCCTCAGGAGCCGCTTAGAGGGCGAGACGACCGCCGCAGCAGGGCGCGGCGGCTAGGCCCTCCCGCCGCGCAGGCACAACTCAGGGACTTCAGCGGGAGCCACGGCAGGAGGAAGACGCCGCCTTCCCGACGAGGTGAGTTCGGGGACGAACTCTGGGTTCCACCACAACTTCCTGGAGACGCGGGTGGAAGCAGGCCGCCCTTGGGCCACCCACTCCCCGGATTGGCCAACTGCTTTCTTAACGCCCTCCTGCAGCTAGTGATTGGTGGAGAGGCGCCGTCTGTCACTTGCTTCCCTGTGGGTATCTGGGTCGCTAAGGGAAGCGTTACTTGAGGCTCGGTGAGAAGAGGTTGGTCAGGCCCTTGAGCCCAGTTTGTTTATTGTCGTGGGCACCGTACCCCCGCGCGAGCTTCCGTCGCAACGGACAGGAAAGGAACCAGTAGCGGGACGGAGGGCGGGGTGGCGAGAAAGTGAAGGTTTAGAAATAAACTGGAGACACCTAACCCTGGAAACGGTAGAGGGAGAGCGGGGTAGGGAGGAAGGCTTTTGAGGGAGGGGAGCGTGATCCCAGGAGCAGTGACAGTGTAGGAGGAAAGGGCCCCGTGGGAGATTTTCAAGACCTAAATGCATGGGGATCTAATTTTCTAGGTGAGTGTCTAACAAAACCCACTGGAGAATTTGCTTTGACTTTGCAGCAGAGGTGGGAGACTGCCAGCAGTTCCTCTTCTTCAGAGAGCTTAATTTGAATAATCCTGCCCTCTCCTATTGCTTCAGATGGACAGCTCTCAAAAAAATCATAAACAATTGAAGGATGGATACCATTGCATATTTTAAAAGCGCGTTGAAAGGAAAATAAGGTATTCACTTTTATTTAATTGTGGTAAACTGTACAAGAAAATTACCTTTGAGGAGATGCTCTTAAGTTTTGAATGAGAGGAGAGTGACTTGGCTTTGTGATAGGTTTCAACTTTTCAAATTGTTTGGTACAGAAATCATGTATTGCTCTACTTACCAAATATGCTCTTTGCAAACGGTGTAGTCCTGATTATTCTGAAAATGGAAAGAAATCTTGAGTTTTTGTAACGTGAATTCACATTTGAGTGGATAGTGCTATAGATTGTTCATTAAAAATATGTAATGATCACTTAAAAAAATCCTTAAATTTGTAATTTCATTTTAGAATACATGTGAAATTGGATAGTTGCTCACTCATCCAGTAGTTCAGAATTGTAGGTTAATTTTATTTTATACTTAAAGCAGTTTGTTTATTAAACATCTGGTATGTTTTGAGAGTCAGAGTTGCAACAGGTACTTCAACTGGCTACCTGGTCATTTGATTCTCTTGTCTCTATAAACTTGTGTGCTCTAGTCCACATACCCTTTGGTGACATACTGGAAATTGTCAAGAAATAGTTTATTTCATTTACAGAACACCCCATTATTAGCTCTTAAGGACAGGCGGGCCCTACTCTGGAAAATTCTAACCTAGAATTTGGGATGAGATCTGGGCATATGTATTTCTAAAAATTTCCTCAGGTGATTTTGATGTGTACCCCCAGTTGAGAACCATTGCTTTAATGGTTTTTTTTGAAGGGTGACATCTAAGTATAATGCAAAAATAGTGTTTGCTTAGGCAAAGTAAGGAAGTTTCACTGGCACTCAGAAACTCATGGGACTAACCATTCTATGCTTAGAGATAAGGTTTGGTTTGGGGAGCCACAAAGTACTTTGATGCACCTTCCCAGTCCTCAGAGACTTGCATGGAGTATAATTTCCTGTGTTAGGGTTCAAACATTCATCTGTTAGGCTTTAGGAGAGCTTGACTCCAAATCTACTCAGTAGATACAATAGACTACATTATTTTTACCTCAGAAGGTACAATAGGGTGATATTACACTTATAAGTTTTATTTTAGGAAAAATACCTTTGCTGGGAGTAAGTGTAAATTATACCATCTCCATAGCCCTTTGTTTATTAAGTAAATAATATGCATAATTCAAGCCTAACATTTTTTTGTTACCTTGAGATATTTAGATATTTGAAATATTCGTGAGGGCTTTTAGACCAAGTTAACCAGAGAGACGTAGGTTAAAAAAAATAATGGGACAATCACTTTGGTTTTCAGGTATGGGAAATGTGGGTGAAATCAAAGCCAAAGAAATAGGTCCAATTATGTTCTATGTACTAGAAGCTACTTTTCATTTATTTATAAGTTCCCCACTGCAAGATTTGGCAAGTAAAGTATTTGAATAGGGGGCAAACTTTTTAAAAATACAAGGAAAAACTATTACTTAAAAATACAAAACCATGCGTAGTCCATGACTAGTACCTTAAATTTTGTGTGTATTGTTTGAACAGAAAGCCAGGATATCTCAGTATGAATCAGCCTAGATCTAGATCAGATGATGGTGGTGCAGAAACCTCATCTCAAGACCATAATCATCATGAAAGTGAGAGAAGATGGCAGCAAGAGCGTCTCCACAGAGAAGAAGCCTATTATCAGTTCATTAATGAACTCAGTGATGAAGATTATCGGTTAATGAGAGACCATAATCTTTTAGGCACCCCTGGTAAGAGATGGGTAAAAGAGGAGATACGTTTTTTCATCATTAGAAGGAGGAATTTCAAATGACAAGTTTTTTTGTTTGTTTGTTTTATTCCTTCTTCTCCTTTCTCCTTCCCCCAAGCTATAATATCTGTTTTTGTGAGTTTAGGACTTTTTTTTTTTTTTTAAATAAAAATAAAATCATTGGCTCCCTTCTGTATTTTCTAACTATGTAAGAACATTGGACATGGAGCACTGTTATACAAATGCCAAACTAATAAACAGGTTAATGTACATGATAATGTTAAAAATTTACATATATGGTATGATTTCACTTAAGTAAGTATTGTACAAATGAAGTATTGTGATTTAAAACGTGATTTTAACTCACTTGGGGTGTTATACTTTATTCAGCTGAATTAAAATTCTCTAAAAGTCCACCGTGCTCCATAGATTTGCTACAAATGCAATAACCGAAATTATATTGTATATTGTATAATGATGACCCATATAATGAAGTATTGGATAAAATTCAATGAAATAAAGACTTGAAGTTTTCTCTAGAAATATTTCCTTCTTAATTTCTCTTTTAATGCTGCACAAAACTCTGCAGAATTGTAGCTCTGGTTCCTAAGCATGTCAACTGAGAGCACTTTACCAATAATTCCAATTGAATCTTATTTGAATAAATTTTAATAAAACATTAATAAGTGAACCACAACCAGATCGATGTATATTTGCATCAATTGAATATTTTTAACTGTCTTCGATTTACAGGACATATACAATCAATAAGACATTGTCTTGTGCAGCTTGCTAAAGATTAGTTTTACTCTTCATGAGTTTTAAAGCTTGGTAAATTTTTTATTTAAAGTGGGCGATTTTGTTTGTTTGTTTGTTTTAGGAGAAATAACATCAGAAGAACTACAGCAGCGGTTAGATGGAGTCAAGGAACAACTAGCATCTCAGCCTGACTTGAGAAATAGGGAAGACGGAACAAATACCAGAGGTATTTTGGACTCTTTTTTTCCATAAGGCACAGACTTGACTGGAACAATTGCAGAAATGAAATTAATAGATCTTGTACAGTATGTTTGTTTTCAGTGTTTTCCAGTTTTAATGTGACACTCATTAAGATAATATTTATGTATGGACATATGCAAAGCAGTATGCTTAGGCACTGCAGGGCAGGGGAGTGAATACAAAGATGTCTTACACACATCGATTGTCTTGAGCTTATAAATGTGAAACATTACACACTTGAGTTAATTAGAAGTTCTTTTCCAAAGTGATAGAACTAAGATTCACTTCTAGATATTTATATATGGAATAATACAGAAAGACTGAGAATCCAGAAATTTGTTTTTGTTATTTTTGTTTATTTGTAGGGTTTTTTGCCATTTTTTTGAGCTTTGTAAAAAAAGATCTTATAAAACAAAATGCTTGCAAAAAATATTCAAACTATCTGTAAGTATATAGAGTTAAAAGTAAAAGCTAACTTCATGACCCTTTTCACCAATCCCACTTCCATTGCAAAAATGCAATGTTTCAATAAAGTAGAAGTGTATTCCTTTCTCTTGGTAACAGTCCAGGGAACATAGGTAAACTGTGTTCCAGGGACCCACCCAGCTAGTAGAGTGGACTTATAGCTGTGGTGTCCATTACAGTAGCCACTAGCCACATGTGACTATTTGAATTTAAATTAATTAAAATTAAATGAAATAAATTATAAAATTCACTTCCTCCGTCATACTAGCCCTGTTTCATGTGCTCAGTAGCCACATATGGCTACTGAGAAAGTCCTATGGGACAGTAGTGCTCTAGGGTATTGTTTGTGTGATCAAGCTTAAGTCATGACAGCATCTAGGTTTCAGCTGGCAGGAGGGACGTGGCCACAAAGAGTCAGAAGGCAACAGCCTGGAGTGAGCTGCATCACTTCCACTCACATATTGATGAGAATGCAGTAATATGCTGCACTTATCCACATACTCAATGACAGAAGAAGGGCAGAATAGATTTCATAATACCATTAGCACTACATTTTAGTTAATTTAAGAAGGAAGTACCATTTAGAATGAGTAATGTTTACCTGCCTTTTACTCATCTTTTCCAAACTAAAGTGAAAATTGGGTATTAACCCATTTTCTTTGGGTTTAGATAAGTTGTACTAGATTTGTACCAATTGATAATGCTGGTCTTTGGAATATATTTTAATGGAAAATGCATCCATCACATGTAAAAGAGATCATCTTTAGACTACGACTTAAGTTGCTGTTTATTTTATTGGCATCAGTAGCTGATTAACAGCTTTAACTATGACATTTCAAAGAATTTTTTATGAGAAAGATTGTAATAATGAAATGAAACCAACGTTATCTCATTTAATAGGTGATCTTGAGTAGAACAGATGTCAAGGTTAAAGTCCGTACAGTTAATGTGAATCAGAGTTTTGCACTTTACCTTGTATAATCCACTGGTTAAAAAAGGAATATTTAAACTTGGCAGTGATAGTATCATAGTCCAAGAAATTTATCTAGCAAACATTTATGTATAAATTCATTTATTCAACGAATATTAATAGAGAGTTTGATTTGTACCAGATACTGTTCTAGAGGCTAGAATTTAGTGAATAGCATAAGATAAAATTTGTTGTCTTTATTTTATTGTACGTGAATAGAACATATATATCATCATATTTTGTATAACAGCTAACATAGAGTGCTTTTGGTGTGCCATTTATTGTGCAAATAATATTGTATCTTATTTTATCCTTGTGATAACCCTATGTTATTGATACTCCTATTATCTCCACTTTACAGACAAAGATACAGGCATAGTGAACTTAAGTAACTTGCCTCAAGTCTCCCTAAAGACAGAGAACATAGTGTTTGAACATTATATTTAGAAAGCCACATATCTTGAGATGTACATTTTTGACAGTTCCTGAGAAATAGGAAAAAAATCTTAAAGATTCCAAAAATACCTACTTGCAGAACTTTTGATTGAGTTAGTTTTATCAAAAGGATTCCACAAATATAGGATACATGAAGTTTTGCCCTTGTATTTTATTGATATGAAAATATGAATAAAGCAATTTAAATGTTAGTATTGGAGATAGTTCTCACTTGCCTTAACACTTTGCAAATAGCAGGCATATAGAAATCAAGAGTGAAGATTTCTCCAAAGCTTTGCATAAATAATATTTAAAGTTTTATAATGCATATTTAAAATTTTAAAATTATAAAAAATTATAAAATTATACATCTTTCTTTTGGAAAGTTGAGGTTTTTTTGTTTCTGTTTTTGCTATTTTCCATTCATTAAAATGCACAGATGTTCCTACATACAATTTAGTTTAATAAAACCTGTGTGTGTGTGTTTTATCAAGCTTTCAATAAAAATCTAAGGACAGATTTTAGGACTTGATCTTAAGTTAATTTATTTTGTTTTCCAGACTCAGAAGTCCGTAGGGAAAGTTCAAATGAAGATTCTCTGTTAGAATGGTTGAACACCTTTCGCCGCACAGGAAATGCAACTCGAACTGGACAAAATGGGAACCAAACTTGGAGAGCTGTGAGTCGAACAAACCCCAACAGTGGAGAGTTTCGATTTAGTCTGGAAATCCACATAAATCATGAGAATAGAGGATTTGAAATTCATGGAGAAGATTATATGGGCATTCCACTTTCAGGTATTAGCAGAGATCATACTAGAAATAGGAATCAAAGATCAAATAGTCCTGTGGCTAGGCGAACAAGAAGCCAAACCTCAATGAATGTCAGTGGTAGTAGTTCTGACATTCGAAGGACTAGGCTTGGTTCAAGGGGGCAAAATTCAGTAGAAGTATCTTTCTCTGCACTGGAAAGATCAAGAAATGGAATTGGGGGGTCAGCTGGTGTTCCAAGAACTGGTGCTCCATATGCTCATTTCAGTGGTCACAGGAACCAGTCAGGTGGTAGTGAACTCAGGCAAAGGGAGGGGCAACGATTTGGTGCAGCACATGTTTGGGAAAATGGGGCTAGAACTAATGTTACAGTGAGGAACACAAACCAAAGATTAGAGCCAATAAGGTTACGATCCTCTTTCAGTAGTCGAAGCCGGTCACCAATTCAGAGACAGAGTAGCACGGTTTATCATAATTCACAGAGGGAAAGTAGATCTTCACAGCAAACCATTAGAAGATCTGTTAGGAGGAGAGGTGTGACGCGTGTCTTTTTAGAGCAAGATAGAGAACCCAGAAGTACTGCATATACCCCATTCTCTAATTCAAGACTTGTGTCAAGAATAACAGTGGAAGAAGGAGAAGAATCTAGTAGGTCCTCAACTGCTGTACGACGACATCCAACTATTACACTGGACCTTCAAGTAAGAAGGATTCATCCTGGAGAAAATAGAGATCGGGATAGTATTGCAAATAGAACTCGATCTAGAGCAGGACTAGCAGAAAATACAGTCACTATTGAAAGCAATAGCGGGGGCTTTCGCAGAACTATTTCTCGTTTAGAGCGGTCAGGTATTCGAACCTATGTTAGCACCATAACAGTGCCTCTTCGTAGAATTTCTGAGAATGAGCTTGTTGAGCCATCATCAGTGGCTCTTCGGTCAATTTTAAGGCAGATCATGACCGGGTTTGGAGAACTGAGTTCTCTAATGGAGGCCGAATCTGAGTCAGAGGTTCAGAGAACTGGTCAGCATTTACCAGAGATGCACTCAGAATCAAGTAACATAGGTACAGGTAATGATAGCCCACAGAGTGAAGGGTCCTTTCAAGACAGGCAGGCCCAAGACAACAGCACTGAAATGCCTGGTGCAGATGAGATTATCCAGCCTCATGCCCCACGCAGTGAAAACAGAGGTGGCAGGCAGGTGAGAAATGCAAACAATTTAGTTGAAACAGGAACACTCCCAATTCTTCGCCTTGCTCATTTCTTTTTACTGAATGAAGGCGATGATGATGACCGCATTCGGGGTCTAACCAAAGAGCAGATTGACAATCTTTCCACCCGGAACTATGAGCATAGCAGTATCGATAGTGAACTAAATAAAATCTGCAGTGTTTGTATCAGTGACTATGTAACTGGAAACAAACTCAGGCAATTACCTTGCATGCATGAATTCCACATTCACTGTATTGATCGATGGCTCTCTGAGAATTGTACTTGTCCCATTTGTCGGCAGCCTGTTCTGGGGTCCAGTACAGCAAACAATGGGTGAAAGTCATGGGACCTGTTCAGATTCTGCGTTGTGGTAGAGCTGAGTATCCAAGCATTCTTTTGTTGACTTATTTGTGATAAGCTAACCAGGATGAAAACTAACAGATTATAGTTTGAACTATTTTTTGTGTGCTTTTTTAACTTGTTAAAAAGAGGAAATTTATATAAAATTTAAAATGTAAATGTTAAATTATCCAAAAATACAGAACACTTATATTGCTAGAACCAAATAACCTTTAAGATGTTTTTATTTTGGTAATTTTGTCCTGCTAAGCACTTTTGTATCTGCAAAATTCAGTAGGTTACAATCAATCTTCTTTTTCTTAATAGTACAGCAGACTTTACTTGGACTTTAAAATTTCATAGGCTCACTACTATGTCCAGACATTGATGTCTAAATAAGTCTTCATTAACTTTTTATTATAAGGACAGTATCTTTTCCTGAAAGAATGTTTGGCCGGGTATTTGCTAAATGTATTTAAGTTACTTGAATTGTTAAATTTAATATGCAGCATACCATATGTGTATATATAGATATATAATTTTAAGGTTAAAATATTCAATCTGAATACTATCAGTTTGGTTCTTATTTAAGCTTTTTGGCTATTTCTGCATAAGACAATGTTTAATATAAACGAGATCATCTCAGAGGAAGTGGATTAAGATGTCATTTTAAAATAGAAATAATTTACTGAAGCGTCTCTGACAATCGGATTTATTAGACAGCAAGCAATATATAATATTGAACAAATATTTCTTTATTCACAAGTGGAAAATGGAAATTTTAGAACACATAGGTTATTTAACTGAGCTCACTCTTTTTTTTGTGACTTTTTTGAAAGAATTCTTTGGATTATTAAGTCATACACACAATATGCATGGTTTCTTTATTTTAGTTTAAACATTTTTAAAATGTCTGTAAAGAATCAAATGCTTAGATAATATGTTAAGTTCACTTGGAGGCCAAAAAAAAAAAAAAACAACCTCCAAATAAAACAAAAAGCCCTTTAAGAGAATGTAGACTTTATATAAACACAAAGTATGCATTAAAGATCTATTTCTACCAATAAATATTAAAACAAAGATTGTGAACTATTGTTTGTTATTGGTCACTCTTTTTTTTCACCCCCCCCCCCCAATATTTATTTCATTACCTACTGGGGCTAGGCAGTGTTATAGATGTTGAAGATCCATAAGAAGACAGACAAAAATCTCTATCTTCATGGAAAAGATGGATTTGCTTTTAAGAAATTGAAAATGTAATGAATTGCTGTTCTTAATTTCATGTTTCTTTATTTTTCTGTAGTGATACTGCTTGGGCACAATCACAAGAGCAATACGTCAAGGCCTGATTCTGTGAGATTTAGATATATCTCAAGATTTAATTTTTCTTTTTGACTAGTGATTATATTCATTAAGTATGATGCATGGGTAGGAAAGTTAGGGAGTGCATTCCACACCTGAGTGAAAAGTTTTAGTAAAGATTGTTCTTTTGTTTAGAGAAAATAGCTTATGTATAGCAGTTCTGAAATGTGAGTCTGGGAAGGTTGATTTGGGCCAGATTTTGAAGGCTTTAAATGTCAAACTAAGGAAATTTTACTTGTCCTTATAATTGTTAGATGTCCCATGATGATTTTAGTGGGGAATGTATGGTCATTTTTCATGTTTCAGGAAGATTGGTCTGGTGCAGTGTATAGAACACGGTGGAATGGAGGGAGATGGGAAACAAAGAAACCAATAGAGGAACTATTTTGATAAAACATACTATTGTCATTATTTTTGTTGTTCACCATCATCATCAGTTATTATCTAACCTCAAGTGATAGAGTGATAGCAGTGAAACTGGAAATAAGGGGAAGGGTGTCAAAAAAAAAAAAAAGATATTATTTGGCCTCTAGTTGAGGAGGTGGAAGCGAGAGTCACCAATAAAGAAGAAAGACTCACTTGCGTGGAGTCTTATTTACAATAAGCTATGCCAATTTAAATGTTTGTTTTATACTCATTTCAGTGTTACCATTTGTTCCCTGTATGCGCAGGAGAGTAAATCTATCGTTTATTTCTCTTATAAAATATTACTCAGGAAATTCTCCCTCCCCTAGTCTGATCCATAGGAAAATTAGGAGAACAAAGAAAGGAAATGAAAGTAGGGGTAAAGAAAAAACAATAAAAGCACTGTTTTAGTCAGCCACAGGGGTGCCTTTTGAAATATACCAAAATTGGTCAGTCTTTATAAAGGGTATTTATTTGGGGTAGAAGCTTACAGTTACCAGGCCACAAAGCATAAATTTCTTCCCTCACCAAAGTCCACATGTTGGAGCAAGGCAGCTGCCGATGTCTTCAGGGTTCAGGCTTCTGGGTTCCTCTCTTCCCGGGGCTGCGTTTCTCTCCGGGCTTAGC